>WSTI01004051.1:0-10807 GCA_019616915.1 Ceratobasidium sp. 423
TCATTCGATTAAGACTGACCTCAAGACTTATCGAGTTCGAGTAATCCTTAAGCCCTTAGGATTACACTTAGTAGTTATACTCTAGTTATCTAGCTGCGCTACTTGTAGATAGTTATACGTTGTTTGTAATAGCTGCGCTATCTTAATAGATTGATATACATGTCTTACGCCGTTGCCTCAATCTACCCTATCTCTGTTAAGGACTTTAGGTGTTAAGTTTCAACCTCATTGCAACCTAACACCTTACACCTCCTTCTGGGTTATCCCCATTGCTCTGATACCCAGATCCTTAACACCTCATGTATATAACCAAGGTCAAGCCAATGCTACCCAGCAAGGCTTGACCTCTTGTCTATAGGACTAGCCCTCTACCCATCCTTTTTGCCCAGGTCCTCTTAAGGACCAAGTGCATAGTTAACTTAAACCATAACCCCAGGCCCTTGTTGCCCCCTCATTGTCAGTCACCCCTCGTCAGTGCATATAAACCCTTAGCCACCGCACTAAGGTATAAGTCGAGTGGTATATATGCCATAGGTGCCACCTGCATCTATTCTTGGGCATACATATCAGTGCCCTCACGTACTTCTCCTAGTCCCTCCAAGCTGAGTTGTGACACTAGGTCAAGCCTTTATCTCCTATCGACAAGCAACAGCGCTAGTAGCACTGCTGTACCTCGAAACGCTGATAGTCCCTGGGTACATAATAATCAAAAGTACCAAAGGATAGGCAGTAGAGATCAGATAAGACTATTGGGTCTAGCAATTGCCCACATACCAAGGTGCCAGCACCCTGAGCCCTACACTGTTAGTTAGCTGACCAACCACTTGCTAGTACCTAGTTATTATCACGCCTGACCAAGGCAGTCATAAAAAACTAAGGATAGTTCAATGCTAGTTGCAACACAAACAGTTAGTAGATTAGAGCTCTAAAACCGTAATCTTTGCTTACTGATCGAGTACACCCAGTGACGGTGGAACACATCACATCAAGACTCCTCGATTTCCTCCTCCACGCCATATTTGGCATCCTATCGTTCTACCACAAAGCCTTGGATTACGATGACGACATTATTGATGTCACCAACTCCATCCATATCACACGCATCTACCAACAAGAAAAGTACACCCTTGCCAATCTTTACAACAAACTCATCAATAGCTTGAATGACCGAGAGGATCACATCAACCTCCTCGAGGAACAAATCATCGAACTAAACAATAATCTCGAGCAAGCAGACCTACAGGTTGAAGTGTACCAAGAACAAGTCCAGGAGATTATCGATAATGGATGAGGAACAATCCACCCCCATAATATTACCTTCCTCGCTTTTAGAAACAATAATCAAGGGCGCCCCGAGTCTGTTCCTCCCTATACACCTACCTCTCCAAGATATACTTATATCTCAGACAACTCGGATGAAGAGATTGTATTCAGCCCCCATAGCCACATCTCCATCTCCTCTGATAGCGAGGACCTCTAAATAGTCATGTCTGGACCAATTGATGTAAACACTGTATTGAACAATAACAATTTCACCCAACTCTACAGACAAGTCCAAGCATTGCAAGGACTAATAAACCAACAAAACACAACCATCCAGAACATGCAAGGGGAAATCACGGCCCTTACTGGCGAAAATCGAATCTTACAAAATGACCTACAACAAGCGCAACAAGATATAACCAATTTAGCGCATGCTGGTCCACCCGCCACTGGAAACACTAGTTGTCTCAAACTTAGCCTCCCTGAGAAATTTGACAGGACCAACATTGAGAAAACCGATCAATTCCTCACAAGCATAAACACATACATCATGGCTGTAGAACCAACAGCTTCCGAAAATCGCAAAATTGTCTTTGCAACTACATTAATGGAGGGACTGGCACAGGCATGGCTTCAACCATTTTTAGATGATCATACGGCAGGGAACATAGTTCCCTGGTTAACCAATTATCGAGACTTTATCGTTGAAGTTTTAAGGAGATATGGAGACCTCCACAAAACACATCGAAACAGGGAACGCCTTGAAAAACTGAAACAGTCAGGCATGGGTTCAAGAATACCTATGCCTCTTCCACCAATATTCCCTTGAACTAAACTACAGGGATCAAGCCCTACAAGACATGTTTTACAAGGGCCTCAAGGAAGACATCAAAAACCTTCTATTCAATCAAATGTTTAACCCGCATGCCAACGGCATCACCTTCCAAGAGGTTTATACTCGGGCTTTGGATGCCGATCAACATCTAGCCAGCTTCCATCCCACCCAACATACCAATCCTACTCCCAAACCGCAAAATACTATGTCAAGGCAAACCACCACATTTACCCCAAATCCTCCCACATTCAAGCAAAACGACAAAGTATTCATGATTGGGACTGACAGCAGGGCAAAGAAAGGAATGGTCAACCGTATTGGAGACAATGACCGAGGGAGGAACTCAGCATTTGTCTTATGGGAAGGCACAAACCAAGCAGTCACAATGCCATTTGCAGCACTCAAACATGACACTTGTCCTACCGGGGTCAATTGTCCACTGCCTCCACCACCTGCAGCCCCCAGAACGAATGCCCCTACACTGATGGATTTGGACGGCAGAGGTCAAGGGGGCCTTACTTGCCATAATTGCAGGGGCCATGGTCATTTCGCAAGGAACTGCCCTTCGAAAGCTATGTCGGGCCACCAAGCAGCACTCGACGATGACCTGATCCAATTCGATCCCATCTCCTCTGATCAGGAGTCAGGAAAAGGACACGCCGAGGAGAACTGAGGAATTCCTCACTTGGTGAAATATTAATGGGAATGTATAATGAAAATTGTAGCTACGAGATCTGTTCTGTATCAAATGTCAACCAAATATATGCTACCTTTACAGCCATTCCCACTGTGTCCTCCCCCCAACATAAAACTGCCTACTCTGCCAAAAGATTTGATGGAAAGGCCCTGATCGACTCAGGAGCCACATCTTGCTTCATCCATCCAGGAGTCATAGCTAGTCACTGACTCCCCATATTTAAACATGAGAATGCTAAGAAATTGAGAGTTATTGACAGCCGAGAAATATCATCTGGAATGATTACTACCTATACCAGATTCTGTTTAGAAATCAGTGGTCATAAAGAGACCATTGAATGCCATATTGCAGATATCAGAAACCACTCGATGGTTTTAGGTATGTTGTGGCTCAAGAAACACCACCCAGACATCGATTGGGATAAATCCACCATGGCCTTCACCTCTACTTATTGCCAGGAAGGATGCCTTGAGTTACCCACAACCTTCCAACTAAATGCACTAGAAAACATCCCTACCCCTTATCACGATTTCCACGATGTCTTCTCAATCGAACGGGCTGCTGAACTACCTCCACATCAACCTTGGGATATCTCCATCGATCTCATACCAGGGGCAACCCCAACCCACAGTTGAGTCTACAAAGTAACACTATATGAGGAAGAAGTTCTCCGCAAAATGCTAGATGAGCACCTTGCCCAAGGGACCATTCAACCGTCCCATTCCTCCACATCCTCTCTGGTAACTTTTGCTCAGAGGAAAAATGGGGACCCCAGAATGTGCATCAATTATAAGGCCCTAAATGACCTAACAAAGAAGGACGTTTACCTGATTCCCCTGCCAGAAGAATTAATGGATCAACTCAGGGGTAGCCAAATATATACGAAACTAGATCTTAAGAACGGCTATCATCTAATTCGAATCAAGGAAGGGGACGAATGGAAAATGGCATTTAAGTGCAAATTCAGCTTATTCGAGTACTGCATGATGCCTTTTGGCCTCACAAACGCCCCAGCAACCTTCCAATGATTTATGAATCACATCCTGGGGGATCTACCATTTGTCAAGGTCTATTTAGACAACATCCTAATTCATACCAAGGATGGCAAGGACCATGAGGAGCAGGTTAGAATAGTGCTACAACGACTTCGTGAAAATAATCTGTTCTGCAATCCGGCCAAGTGCCACTTCAACGTACTCGAGATCGACTACTTGGGCTGCATTGTAACCAACAAGGGAATCAAAGTCGATGAAGAAAAAGTAACAAAAGCCTTGGACTGGCCCCGGCCAAGAAGTGTCAAAAACGTGCAAGAATTCCTTGGATTCGTAAATTTCTACAGGAGGTTCATCCTGAACTTCGGGAATGTTGCAAGACCACTATATGATACTTTGAAAAAAGACAAACTCTGGGAATGGACTGACAAGCAGGAGTTAGCATTTGAGGTGCTTAAGCAATATTTGACCACTGCTCCCCTGTTAATATTCCCAAACGTCAAGGAGGAGTTTATCCTGGAATGCGACGCCTTGGATTATGCGACCAGCACAATACTCTTGCAAAAAGACAAAGAAGGGGAATTACACCCTGTGGCCTTTTATTCGAAATCCTTCTCCCCCGCTGAATGCAATTATGACATCTTCGACAAGGAACTACTGGCTATCTTAAGGGCATTAGTGGAATGGAGGCACCTCCTCCATGGTTCGGCATGACCAGTCCAGATCCTAATGGACCACAAAAACCCAGAACATTTTAAGAAACCACACATGCTCACAAGAAGACAAGTATGGTGGTCGAACACCCTGTCGGAGTATAACTTCCAGATCATCTATAGGCCAGGAAATTTGAACAAGAAGGTGGACATTCTCTCACATCACTACGGTCTTCAGCCTGAAGGGGGGGTGGAGAATCAAATTCTCTTAAAACCCGAACTATTTCTTAATGCCATCACCCCAGATCAAGAAATCAATGACTTAATCGGCGAAGCAATCCATGAAGATGACCAACTTAAGGAAATTATCAAAACGTTTCGAAAGGGCAAACAAGTTCAGGATTGGGAAATGAAGGAAGGACTGCTAAGGTTCAAGGGCAAGATTTTCGTACCTAAGGACAACACGATCAAGAATCTTATTTTGGAATCAAGACACAATAATATTGCTGTGGGACACCCCAGCCAAGCTTGAACACTCAAGCTCATATCCAGAACTTATTACTGGCCCTCCATCAAGAAATTCGTAAACTCCTACATTGATCATTGCGAAGCTTGCAAAAGGTCCAAGATATCCAACCAACTTCCTCAAGGACTCCTAAAGCCCCTCCAAGTTCCTGAGGCTCCGTGGCTCGACATCACTTATGATCTTATTACTGGCCTCCCTCTATCAGAAGGGTTTGATGTGATCTTGGTAGTGGTGGATAGATTTTCAAAGATGATACACTTAATTCCCACCCACACAACCGCTACCGCCATTGACATCATGAACTTATTCATAACTTACGTTTGGAAGCTCCATGGATTGCCACGTAGTACTGTTTCAGATCGAGGTTCAGTCTTTAAGGCAAAATTCATACAATCAGCTAGGAATCAAGGGAACCTATTCTACTGCATACCGCCCTCAAACCGATGGACAAACTGAAAGGGTCAATTGGGACGTCGAAATATTCCTATGAATCTTTTGCAACCACCGGCAGACGGATTGGGTCACATTATTACCAATGGCAGAATTTGCCCACAACAATACCCTCCAAACATCAATCGGGAAATCCCCCTTCCAAGTATGCTATGGTTATAACCCAAGACTCACTGCCAGTAACGAGTTGGGGGATAAAGTACCAAATGCTGATGAACATGCCGATTTCCTTCAGAAAGGTTACGATGAAGTCAATGCCTCAATCCAACTGGCCCAAGAGCATATGAAAGAGTACTACGATTGAAAACATCGGGACGCAGAACAAATCGAAGTCGGGGACAGAGTATGGCTGAGCCACCAGAACATTATCACAGACAGACCATCTGTTAAGCTCAGCCATAAGTGCTTAGGTCCTTATAAAGTGCTTAAAAAGATTGGGACCCACGCCTACCAGTTAGAGGTCCCCCATACGATGAAGATTCATAATGTGTTTCATATCAGCCTCCTTCAAAAATTTCATTTGGATCCCCACGGACAAGATCCCCCACAACCACCACCCATTATCACAGAGGAAGGAGAGGAGTAATACGAGGTTGAGGAAGTCTTGAATAGTCGTCTCAAAGGCCAAGGAAAGAATAGGCACTTGGAGTACTATGTCTGATGGAAAGGGTACAATGAAGGAAGTAACTCTTGGGAACCAGCGGAGCTACTTGAAAATGCTCCAGAAGCTGTTGCAGACTTTCATAAATGCCATCCTGATGCAGAAGGACCCTAAAGGGGGGGTAATGTCATGACCACACTTGTCATGACAAGATTTAATACTATTTTCCCTTCTTTTCTCCGGACACTTTCCTTTCTGGGTATATTTATAGGTCATAACTTTTATCAGATGTCATGTGATGTATTCGTCCTGTGATGTGATTTAACGTTGCCAATTCTGTCACTTCTCGGATTGCACTTGTATATTTGATCGTGGCTGGCCTCATGTATATAACCAAGGTCAAGCCAATGCTACCCAGCAAGGCTTGACCTCTTGTCTATAGGACTAGCCCTCTACCCATCCTTTTTGCCCAGGTCCTCTTAAGGACCAAGTGCATAGTTAACTTAAACCATAACCCCGGGCCCTTGTTGCCCCCTCATTGTCAGTCACCCCTCATCAGTGCATATAAACCCTTAGCCACCATGCTAAGGTATAAGTCAACTGGTATATACGCCATAGGCGCCACCCACATCTATTCTTGGGCATACGTATCGGTGCCCTCACGTACTTCTCCTAGTCCCTCCGAGCTGAGTTGTGACATGAAGTAACAATGCATTAGGCCTTGATGTGCAAGGTACGCCAGGAGCGGGGTCTTCCCTGGGCATCACATCACCAGTACTTGTTACCCCTTCTCGTCGGGTGACATGTCAATCAACACACTCGGCAAAGCGCGCTCACTCAGGAAGTGATGATGTCCCAAGACCCTCCAGCAAGAAGAAATCCAAGTCAGCTGAAAGAGACTCCACACATGGGTGAGCTACATGAACAGCCTTGTGATGTATTATATTTGGTATTCCTCAGTATTGGTGCACCGTAGAGGTTATTGATCTGTGTTGACAATATGTGACATTATGTGAAGTTTTATGTGGGCAGGATCCTTTGAAAGTACTCAATGAGAAGGAACGTAAGCGTGGAAGGGTATTCAAAGTGTGTAGGTCAACTTGGTAAAAGTTGCTCGAATATGGGTGATACAGATTATATGTACACATGCGACCATACTTGTTTCACACATATGATGTGAGTTCAAACCAGGGACAGCAATGGTGGATACATGAGACCAAGGACCACATTCGTCAGGCCAACATACAGATAAAGGGAACATTGGACAAGTAGGTCAGTATCAGTTTAACAGGTTAGATGATGGAGACATTGAGAAATGGAGGAATACAACAAGTACCGAGATTTTGATGTGAATAATGTATGATACAGGTGATTTCGTAGCGGAAAGTGGCCAGAATGTCATATAGCTCTGAGAGAATTATGCATCCTCAGTGCTGAACAATGCATTCTGCATGTAGATCCTTGCTCGTTTAGCCACTGTGATGCCCACTGAGGCTCGCGGAGCACTCTGGATAAATCCGGAGATAGGTCTTCTGTTCAGACAATTTAGCAAAGTTGGTGATGACAGCCACCCAGGTCACTTATCAATTGCTACAAGTGTGCTTACAGAAGATGAAATCTCAAACATCGATGACCATTAAGGCAACAGAAACATACATTATTCACGAAGTCATAGCAATATCAGGGAATTGAGCAGAGTACTCTTGGAACACATGCATTCATATCTTGAGATCTGGTCGCACCTGTGGTATTGTTGTTGAGACAAAAGGACTCATCCGTTTTACCAATTACTCACATGTAACGCTGAAGCACCTCATTGGAACCCCCTCCGAAGTAAACCATGAAAGACATCACTTTGGCGAATGCAATAGGAGCAATATCCGGGGTTTCTTTGCACATAATCGCTATTGGAGAGTGCTTGCCACAATTCCTTCATACCCTGAAATGCAAAAAGGGTAGAGGAAATTTCCCATCTCAACCACAGCTCCTCCTCCTGCCAGCATCGAAAGCGTTCCCTCCTGTGGAACCATTCCACACTAATGGCTGAGTTGTGAGTATCAGGGATACACATCCATTGAGAGGCATAAACTCACATTCCACAAATTCTGCCTCTGCTTCTGTGGCAGTCACATCAACTCCCATCTCACGAACTATCCAGAACCAAGGGAGTTTCTTTCGGCCCTCTCCTAACTCTCACCTGCTGTGGAGAATTGACATTAATCTGCTGAAATGCTTACTGTCCAGTGGCCTCAGTGGCATTGCATGCTCTGCAGTGAGGCCCAATTTCTTCAGTGAGTTGTATGATGCAGTGTAGTCAGCAGTTGTGTTTTTGACTCATTGGTCCAGCCAGCTGATCATTACTTGGGCCCTAGTATTGGTGATTTCACCTCATGCATTTTTACCTTTTCTGATGAGCATCTGCGACTTTTGAGAACAGGCAGTTTGGATACGGCACAATGTTTCAAAACACTCTGATCTCCAAATAATCTTCTCCACTTCAATTACGCACCTAGAACACTCAGTCATGGCAATGTGTTTAACAAGGTGACTGGGCAGGTGTAAGGTGGCATGCTTGGGCTGACTGTCAGTTTCTTGAGCAAGCATTGGCTGTGATCCAATATCTTCAAGCTTTAATATCAATGAAGAGTGCCATGTTGGTTTGATGTGCTGCAAGGCAGGAAGATAGGGATTTGCGACAAGTATAAACTTTGGTGGTTTGTCTGTCCGTCATTTTGTCACCGAAAGCAGCGACATCGATGCATAGCTTAGCCCTGGATTGAAAGTTGAAATGTATGGAAGAAGGGTGATAATATGCTCACGTACTGGACTTTCTCAATATCTATCCCTTCCAATATCCAGGAAGGTGCTGTATATCCCAGCTCAGTGGTAGCCCCATCAATGACATGAGCCTGCTCTTGTGTATTTAGATCAAGCACAGTTTTAAGCCGTGAATGCGCCTTGCTCAGAATGAAATGTTAGTGCAAACAAACCATACATTTCCATTAAATGAATAACTTACACAATTGTTCACTCAGGAGAAACACGCTGGTCCACTTTTTGTTTACACATGTTGCCTCAGTGGACATCTCAGCCCACTGACCAGTGAGTCGTGAGTCAAGTGTGTCATGGAGTACCAGCCATGCTTGTTCCTGTTTGACTGCCATTCTGATAGCCTTGTCAAGCTTCTTAAGAAGAAAGGTGACTGGAGGATGGCATTCAGCTCAATCAATTGCAAGACATAGATACATGGGATGGAATATTCGCACTCATTGTCACAGTCTTCCTCCAATTCCAATTGTTCATACAATGGTTGAGACTATTGATGCGCGAACCAGGCCCCTTCTTGGACATGCTACCAGAGGCCCCATTAAGATTGGCCCACGCTCTTTCGCAGCCTTCTGCATCCAATCAACCTGCTCCATGCATGTTATTCAAGGAATACTGTGTGTAACAAGAATCAATGTGGCCAGCAAGATGATATTTAGGAACTGCACCGAAGAACCAACCTGGGCACTGCAACTCACCACCTGGAATGTTGATCATGGGAGCCCGTGCCCAGAAGTTCTTTGACCAGTGGCAGTAGATATCGTAAAATACGCCAATATCATCTGCCCCCTCATCCATGAGGATAGACATTACAGAGGCAATCAAATAATCCATGTACACAAAACTAAAGAATGGAGATTTTAGCTCCGAAATTCTGCAAGTGTAGTTGATAATACCAACTGTTCCCCTTTGTAGTAATTCACACAGCCTTGTGGCATAAAAACAGTATGTCATGTGCAAGTAACAGCTCCGACACTGGTTTCAGCTACACCCAATTGATGCACCCATGTATCATTGGCTGCACAGTGGTTATTGCAAGTCTTGTCATTCTACCGATATGATTTGTAGCAATACAATGGAACATTGGTTTCAATCAATACATACATGGGTGTTTTGATCATAATTGGTTGCCTTATTTGCTTGAATATGGTCATGGTAAGGGACTTGGTCAACCCAATAAGACAGCCCATTGCTGAGACAGATGTTGAATGCATCTGTTGATTTATTCTTTTGTACAAGCTGGAAACTACCATCATAGGAAAGTTGTTGGGAAAAAAGATACCTATGTTGCAATCAGAAAAGCCATACTCTCAGGGGATAATTGTAAACTCACTTGTGTTCTGCTGAGACGTCATCAGCGATGTAGTTGACACCAAGATGAGGGCATGCTGGGCAACATATGGCAAGGCACCCGAGTTGCTCCGGATGAGTTGAATGTTGGCCAGTGCGCTTGAGTTGCTGGAGATAGGTCCACTGACGGGTGGTTCGAAGTAGCTCCCTCAACTGCTCAACATGCAAATGTGGCTCAATATTATTGCTCTGATGCTGCAGTACAGCATGATAATGACTGCACGAAAGTTTGGCATCCGCCAACAGAAGGTTGTACAGCCGAAGTGCCCAGAATGTGAAGCCCGAAGAGGGGAAGTCCGTGGAGCATGGCATAATGGCAGACTGAAGAAGCTGCACATATGGTTTGGAAGCATTTGCACAATTGCAGTAAGTGACTTTTATATCTTGGAAGCCATTCACATCGCCAAGAAGCAGGTCCTGAGCAGGACTGCACAAGCAGGGAGGGGGGTGATGACACAGCTTCAGCTCGATCTTCTGGGCGGCTAGTGAAGTTCATGTCCAGGTTTGACCATCCCACTTTGAGATACGATGGTGGGGGGCTAGTTCATGGACAGTCCCTAGGCAGGCATCACAGTAGCAAATATTCATAAGGCAGTCAGAGCAGCAGAATCGAT
>WSTI01004052.1:0-10785 GCA_019616915.1 Ceratobasidium sp. 423
GATGGCTGTGTGCTGACTTGGTGGCTGAGTTGGCCCTGGCTGAGTCAGGTGACAAGTAGCATTGATGATTGATCCCTTTTTGGAAGATGACCTAAATTTGGACACATACCAAAAAAGGAAAATGATTGGCAGAAAAATAACCAAAATTAGAGTATTTCAACTTCCATATATGGTAAATTTCAAATTACCAAAAAGGGAAAGTTGTAGAGACAAAAATAACAAAAATTCGATTATTTCTGCTTCCTAATGAGGAATTTCCTCTTTTAGGTGTCCCCTATTCACTTTAAGGTGGTCAATAACCCCTGAAAGTGTTATGAAATAAGTACATACTCCACCTTAAATTTTTAGGGGGTAAACACCCTGAATTTAAGGTGGGTCACTTTTCATAGAGTCATGTGAGACTCAGTATCTCTAGGCTCAGTTTTGTTGGTGGCTAGTGCTCCCCCTTCAGAGGTTATCCAGGATTCTGCTCCCAAACATTTGGCAATCCCCAAGCCCCCCCCCCCCAAGAGGGCTGTAATTCCCATCTCTCTCACACAGTCACCTGCCCAGCCAGGCCAGCACACCAGCAACATTTCTGGAGTAGAGAGATCTTCCCTGGCAAATCGGAAGCAGGGTGTTCTGAGTGGGGTAGGAGGAGGGCAGCAATTTGGCCAGCCAGTTGTGCCACCTTTAGTGGGTTTGGCTCCAGTTAGAACTGTTGTGCCAGAATTCCAGCACATTCTGTAATGCTTATAACTCAATGGGGTTTGAAGCTATTGGGGTGTGCAGCAGCTCGTTTGAAAGTACCCATTGATAACTATTGATCAAGCAACTGCGTGCCTGGATAGCTCCAAAACTTGTCTTGAGTTATAAGCATTACAGAACACACCAGTATTCTGGCACAACAGCTCTAGCTCCAGTCAACCTTCCAAGCACATCCCACCACATGGCAATGTCCCAGCTGCCCCAATACCCATCAAACCTAGCCCATCTGTTTGCCATGCACAGTCACCCAGTGCTGGTAGCAGCAAGGATGCAGGATCCAACAAAACATTGAATCAGTTACTGAACATGTGCACTCAACCAACTTGGGGGTGTTCCACCTTGCTCAGGTTTCTGGATGTCCATGCAGTAGTGAGATTACACCTTCTGCCTGCCATATGGATGTTGTCAAGTTCACATTGAAGGAGCAGGCCACCTAAGTACAACAGTCTGCAACCAAGTCACAGCAAGGAGGGTCTACTGGTCAGCCACATGGCCCAACCAATCACAGCTCCAAAGGACTTTCTGTGATGGTGCACACCAAGGAGGCTCCTGTGGTGAAGAAGGCACAGCCAGCCCCCAACCAACCCACCCACCTTCAGGCCTGCAGGGAAGAGAGGTTTCATGGTTGTCAGGACTCAGGGAGGGTCACCAGAAGGTACTTTGTCTTCCCAGCAGTGTCAGTGGTAGGGATGGTCAATTGAATGGGGGCTTGTAGTCTATATTTGCTTTTAAGTGTGTATTATGGTCATTTCATCTTACTGTTGTGGTTTTTTGTCAAAATACAATGCTTTCATCACTACCTCTTGATATCCAAGCCACAAGAAAGTTATGGAGAGGGCTTTTTAATGCACTTCTGGTGCTCTGAATGGCCCACTCCTTGGTGAAGGGTGCACAATATGGGTACCATAAGTGATTTTTCTGTATTAGAGGTAAGTAGTATAATTTCTTGCCTCCATACTCACCAAGCCACCCCCTGACCTTGTTCTGCATTGCAATTTGCTTACCAGTGCAGAGATTATTTGGGGATCACCAGGTCATGTTTGATAGCCCTGGGCAAGGGCTTTTGAATGCACCCTTGAGCATCCCAGGCAACCTTCCCCTCAACAAACAAGCCACAATGCAGGTACCACATGGGTGATCACACTGCATCACTGGATTACTGATAAGTGTCTACTCTGGGAGCACAGGGAGTGTCATATACTCATGAGAGCCCATCAGACACTCCTTTGCACTTATAAGTGTCCAGCCAGCCTGTTGGGTTCCCCTAAGGAATGCCACAGCCAAAAATATCAGGGTAATCTGTATGTAATATTGTAATTGCTTGTAGGTGTCAGTTTCAAGAGGCAACACCAAGCAAAGTATCACTAGTTGTGATGTGCATGTTGGGGCTCACAGATGCAACTGAATGGCATATGTGAGCTTGGGGAATTCTGACACAATGTTGATGTCCTCAAACTCACAGCTGAGTTTTTGGGCCCCCAACTGAGTGCTCTTGTGATCAAGTGAGTCAAGTCCATTCTCTCTATTGCACCAAGCTCATGAAAAAGGAACTGTACATGGGATTTTTTAGATCAAGATGGTGCAACCAACAATCACAATGATCTCCAACACTTGATCTTCAAGCCCCACCAAGCCCAACACATGCCTTGCAAGAACAACCAGACCACCTGAGCTTCAAAGTTGGCACCATGGACCAAAGCAGCCTCTAAACCTTTATTGTTAACTGCTTCAATGGCCTGTCACATACTTGTCAGACAGCTTCCTTGAGCACAACTTGGACATGTTAAACCCCAATTTTGGGAGCCTTTTGAGGGGTGGCATGAGTGAAGTGTTGGGTCACAGTGAGCCATCAACTGACAGGCCTTGGAGCCAGAACCCATTTATTGAGGATCTGTTCAATGGATGCACAATTGCACCCAGGTACACCCAGGTGATGAAGATATGATTGTTGCTGCTCAGTAGCCTCAGAAGCTGATGCATGCTCCATTGACAAGGCATGATGGGATTGTGTTACATTGTAACCATATGCCAACACTTGTTTGCATGCACTTTTTATCTTTATATGTTGTATATACATTGAAAATACATTCTTGCATGAATCCAGAAGAATTGTGTGCATACATGTACATTTGCCTAGAATTATTGTTATTGTACATAAAATTCAGTATTATGTATATACATCGATGCATTTATCTATGTCTTATCTATCTGCTCACCAGGGTAGCATTGGTGCATGGGCAAGTGGGGTCTTATGTTTGGGAATCGAGGGGGAAAGTCCCCTGAAACACACCCTTGCAGGGTTGGTCACACTAAAAGGATGTTGAGAGGACATCCTCACATCCTCTATTGTCTGAATTGACTCTGAACTTTTGAAGGGTGGAAATGAGGTATGAGCCCTGGAACTGGGCTAAAGCATCCCTCAGCTTGTGAACACAGGATGCCTCATTGCCCAAGTTGACAGCCCAGACAAATTTTCCAAGGTCTAGCTTTAGCTCCTTTAGTAGCATTACAACTCTGAGGCACTTTTCTTGCAGTTCCTGGTCATTTACAAGGTACATTGAGTCAAAATTAAGTCAAGTCCAAGGGATGCATAGTGGGCATTGAAGCATTCAAACCATTTCCCAAGCTCTCAGAAACTCCAGAAGTATTGACCATCAATATATTTCAAGTTTCCCCATTTTTCAAGATGGCTTGTCTTTTGTTTATTTTGACCCATTGCAGGCATGGAGAGCAAGAGCAGAGACCAATCCTAGTTAAGTGCCTGCACCCTGGTGGCAGTGCTGACTAGGAAACCCTCATTGATTTTGCCCACCTGATCCCACTGCAAGAACTTGGAATTTCACACCATTCAGAGTGTCAGATTATAGTACTCAGTGAGTACTCAAACATTCTCTATTTTAATTATATGTATTTACAAGTTGGTGGTGGTCAAATCCACTACATGGATCTGACTCGGGTCAAGTGGGGTGGGTAAGAGGCATCAGAAGGAGAAGGAGATTGTTGCCACACTTTTTGCCACTGGTGAGAGTCCTGTGGGGCCAGAATTATGTATTCATAAGTATATAATATGATAGAGACACCATGACTATCTTATGTTTGAGTCACACCATGGGCAGGTTCATTTTTGCAGCCCTGTGACTCATCTCTACTTTTCCCTTTTAAGTTCATGTAAGCAGGATTAGCAAAATACTCAATCAAGTCAATCATTAATACACACAAAAAAAAAGGAAGAAAAAAAGCAAAACAAAAGATACAGGTGAGGGGAAGGGTGATGGATGACAGCTTCATATAAATTGTCTTAAAATACCCGAAATGGGCAGCAGATGGTAAAATACATAAGTAAGTTAATGTGGGAATCTAAGGGACACATACAAAAAATTTTGAGGCAGGGTAAACAAATGACTCAGGGGGGAAATGAGCAGGTTATTCATAGATAATTAGGAAACCTACCCTGTCTTGAATGGCATGCACCTGATCCTTGAGGGCAAGGTATTCTGTGCAGTGATTTTCAAGTGTCATGATAGCCTCATGCAAGCACTGAATCTGAAACTTCACATCTTCATTATTCACCCTAGAAATGAGAATTCACAAGTGAGTGAGTGAGGTGCAATTATCATCAAATATGTGCCTACTTATGATTGTGTTTGCACTCTCATCATGAGTTCTTGCATGACTGAGCTCTTGACCATATACCTTGCCACACGAAACTCAATCTCACATGTTGATGATTCCAGGATTATCATACAGCATATCACACAAGGGACCTGTTGTTGGCCATTGGGACCAGTGCCATGGGCAAGCATCCAATCCTCCAGGCATTCTTTACAAATGATGTGACCTAGTGAGATAATTAGGATGTCAGCCAGGCAAGCTCAAGGTTACTTACCACACTGAGCAGGAACCTGAGTGACACCAGTTGGGCAATATGCCCTGCAGATCAGGCATACAAACAGGTGATCAAAACCCTCAACATCTGGAATGTCTTGATTGTCTTTCTCACCTGGCACTGGACTGGTGAACTTGGTGAAAGGACTGTGAGGAGCACTTGATCCAGTGGTTGGCCAAGTCCTTGGTGTCCAGCTGCTGGAGGGCAGGTCAACATCCGGGTAAATGACTTCTTGAGCAGCAGGTGGAGCTGGCTGTGGTTGTGGCCATGGCCATGGCCATCGATTAGCAGGTGGTTTGGAAGCCATTGTTGTTGTGGAGAACAAAAAGGCACTGCATCAGAATCAACATGTGATGAGGTATATAGATGCAAACAGAAAAGGGCATGCACATGATGGCTTACTCAGTTCATTTCAACCACAACCATAATTAGATTATATATTTAATTTGAACAATCTCATCCATGCCTGATATCACCCATGCTGAATGCTGCATTTGCAGCATGTTCATCAATACACATCCCAATGTGGGAGTCTTGGAGGATGATAGTCAGAGGAAGTTGTGGCTCTTGAAGTGCTGTGAGTTGATTTGCAGATTCATTAAAGTTCAATGCATGCAGTAACTCACTGTAGTTTTGGTGTAGCTCATGTTACTTGTAATGCCTGTGCAATCTCAATCAGGAATCAGACTGCTAAAGATTTGAAGTGTGTGCGCTGCAAAAAGCCCTGATTGTTGTGTGAAGAATCACTTTTACAAGGGTATGTTAGTACTAAAATCACACCACCAGGAAAGACAGTATGTCAGTGCCAACACACTGTTGACAAACTTATGTGAGTTGATGTGACTAAATATTATATGGTCTTTGTTAATGTTCAGCCATGAGTGTAACCTCATTGCAAATGCTGCTAAGCCCCTGTATGACTGATATGTACAATTGATGGAGGAGGTGAAACAATTGGAATGGGAATGTGAGGATATCCTAGGAGGTCCCAGCTTTGAATAGGTTTATCATGTGAATTTTTGGTGGCCAATTCTGGTCTTGATGTGATTTTTGTCAGTTGTAATGAAATATTGTGGTAATCATCTCATAATTACCCCAAGCAGAGTCACACAAAGGCATCAAGAGATTGATCTGATAGTATATTGAGCACTAAATGATGTGTCTATGATTGGAAATTATGCATGGGTCTGAAATATGGGACAATTGCCACGTAAAGACCACAATGCTGATACAAATACCCATCCAAATTATCAGTTGTTGGTGCCCAAGTTTGATTACAGATCAAGCAACAAAACTTGAGCCTTATAGAACTAAGTCAATTGTCCTTCCCCTTCATGTGGCTAATAACCCATACCTTCTGGGCATGGTGTTGATGATTATCATTGGTTGCCAGTATTTCCTGCCAACACCCACACACCCTCAGTAGATGCAGTAGCTCCCAACCTAGAGGACAGCTCTCAAAGGGCAAGAAGGCCCATATCAGTGGTCACTCATATCATGCCATATACAGTAAATGGAGTACCCACATGCAACCCCATCCAATAGCCAGATGTTGAGGAAACACCATCAAACAAGATGGTTGCTTCACCTGGCTACATATGTTGTGATGCATGATAGCATGCCTGCCATGAAAGCTGGTGAGAGCTTTCTATTGAAACAAGTGACAAGTGTCTTGAAAGATGCTTGACTGAATATGCTTATAGTTAGTGAAATGCAACTCATTGGCAGGTGGGGACAGAAAAGAAAGGTAGAACCCACTCATTGATCCATTCTGGCATAGCCCTCATGTACTGAGCCAAGTACAGCAGATGTCCACAACATAAAATGAATGCATGGGTGAAATTCGCCTGTTTCATCATGTTGCATACAGGGGCAAGGGTTTTTTGAAAAAACTGATATATCATGACATTAGCTATATGTGCATCCATAATGCATATCAATAGATGTACCTGAACCAGGGCTAAGGATATGCCTTGCAAAACTTGAAAGCCTTGTTGCCCTTGGAGACCATGTGTTAAGTAGATGACATATACATTGAATGAGCCATTTTCCCAGGTTTCAGCTCTAAATTAATCAAGATTCAATGTCCCAAAAGGATGCAAAAAAGTGATCCCACATTTTTTCAAGGTTAGCTGCCTTGTCAGGCAACCACTCCAGTTTGATCAGCTTGATCCCACACTGTGGAATGTCATAACCATCGATCATATCAAGAGGGCAGGTAGGTATGCACCAGCCACCTGAAAATCTGCCAGCATCTGTGAACAAGCTTGGATAGCTGGTACATTTGTGGCCAGAATTGGTTGAGATAGAAGATGGCCATAACCATTGGCAGCACATGATCCTTTTGACCTTGAACACCTACTCATGGTGCAGGCCTCACATAATGCCAACCACCACACAATGAATGAGATTGATTCTCCACAAGAGATATAAAGCAGGAAATTTTTTTCTGCCTTACTGGATATAATCCCCTCTCACCATGATCCCAGCACCAGGGGCACAAGAATACTTTGTCCACCACTTTGTCCATTCTATCTTGGGTCATACCAGGATTATCCATGCCACACAACACAGAACTTGTTCTTGCCATTACGGTCACATTGCCCAGGGGAACAGAAGTGATCACTGCATTGACCACATTTGATGAGGCACTCTATGAGAGATAAACTGCATAGAATGCAGCATGCCACCTCATAATCCAGTTCTTCAACTGAAGAGCTAGTTTGAACTTCAGTGTTAAGAACCTATATCTCATGGGATCAAATGAGCTGTGATTTGAGTAGTTTTGGCAAAGACTTTGGCTAACTTCATACCAGTAGTCTGGCAGTTCATTATGCATATCTGAATGTGTATCCAAATCCTCATCTGCATGAGGCTACAATGCACCAAATTGAAGTTATCAAGCTATGAGATATTGTTTTCAGGTGGCTCACCCGATTCATTGCTGCAAGCACCCATTCTGAGAAGTCATTAATATCAACTTGCAAATGAAAATTGATGTAGTTGGTGGTATTGAGCCCCTTGATGGGCTGATTGTTGATATAAATGACTGCACCATACTTCTCATGAACTACAGAGGAGAGATCACAAATAAAGTCATATAGACTTTTTTTCTCTTTCAAGGATATGCCAGCCATGAGAATCAACTTGCATTGACTTGCATCTTCCATTAATTGGGCTCTTAATGCACCACCAGGGTATATAAATCCCTGGGCAAATGGCCAAACATGGCTGGACACAAAAATGCACTGAGTCAGGTGGCACCTGTTGTGGATTTGTCTCAGTCTTTGCTACAAATATGTCAATATAATGTGTTTGACTAGATATATAATGCAATGATATTCCATGCTACTCACCTTCAGTATCACATGGAGGGCAAAGGATGGTTGCACCCAATGCTAGTTTATTGGTGATACCCTGTTGAGCTGCATCATGCCCACACAAGATGGGGTGCAGCAATGGAGATAAAAATTGTCCCTCAGTATGCTTATGACATGAGTGTCATCATTGACTTGTCACACCTTGAGCCTGTCAATATTTGTGGTCAGGCATTTAACCATGTGTCCCTCACTAAAGGCCTAGCCCAGCAAATGGTGAAAGGAGCTTGGCATGGCATTCAGCATGGTTGCCTGTAAGCCTGCCATATGCTTATTGAATGCTGCAAGCTTGTCTTCTTTCCATCTCTTGGTGTTCTCATTTACTATTGAACAGTCATTTATTGTGGTTTGAAGACTGAGTTTTTGGTTGTATTTGCTGTGCAGAAGCCAAATTGGCTGTTTCAGACTCTACTAAGTTCTGGATCAGAATGACTAACCCATCATAAGGCAAGACTTACTGGAATGACACACCCAATCAAAACTCTGGGTCCACAGATGACTGTCATATATTTGGTTTTAGCAATAGTCCCAATAATGGATTCTATGCATTCAGGGTGCTCTTCATCAAAAGTATGTACTCACATACCATGTTGCATGGTCAACTTGCTTGCAGACATGATATTGTTCTTCTTCCTGGCAAATGTGTATGGGAAATAGGATGTTGACATGTAGCAACAATCACATGCTGTGGGTTACATGCTACTTGGGATACCATATTTCAACCACACAACCAGCATTGGTAACTACAGTGACATGCAAAATTGTAGACCAGTTGGTGGCATCTCTTGTAAGGGATTGCACCCTGGATTGCATAAGCTCTTGTAAGTGCCCAAACAGTCAATAACTACATCACTAACTTTGACAATTTCTCCAAAGTGCAGACTTATCCCCAGGGGTCTCTAGAGTGCTCCAGAGAGATCATCTCTGGACTTTGCCAAACCCTTACAGAGCACTTCAGAGATAAGTTACCTGACTGGAGATCTCTGGAGAACTCAGGAGAAAAAGCAGATTTAGTTGAGTAAGGCTGTTTGTGGGATTGAGTAGCAAGGCTGCACAATTTAGAAGTAATTGGAGGTGATAGATATATCCAGGGGGTCCCTAGTTTGTGTTTACACATGCAAATATTAAACAAACAGAAATATGAATTCATCAATAACAGCAGAGGATTGCCTTATAACCTAAACAATTGATCCTAGTTGGCTAGTTCTGTGCTTCCCTGGTGTAAATGTGGGTGTTTTGGTCTGATAATGGCTGTTGCAAGAACTGAGATGGCCATAGTTTAGTTATGGTCTGGGACAGATCTGACTGTTGCTCAGGTGTTTCTGTACATCCAGGCAGGACAAGCTCCAATGATTGAAGATAGCTGGCACTATTCACAAGAGCCCCTAAAGCCCCTCCATATGACTCCTGCAGGTCTGCTGCTGGATCACTTCAGGCCAATCTCCAACTAACATGCTGAACCTTGTACAACATCCAGCACAGTGGGAATACATGGTCTGTCATCCATGACCTGGTTTTGAGGAGTGAGAATCATTCAAGGAGGGGGAAAATACATGGAACTGGACTGGTGTATTTTTCATAAGCCACCCAATTATTCAAACTGTAGACACTCTTCTTCCATTTCTTTATAATAAGCATGTAAAGGGATGAGAGATGGCCAATGTTGAACAGGTTGGTGTTGCACATCACATCCCCAACCAAAGTCAGCTCCTGAATCAAAGTGTAGTTGAGCATCTTGTCTGCCATGGCTGGGATTTACAACATAAGGCTTGCTGCCCACTTGCCTGATCTGGGTGGGCCAGGAACAACTTGGCAAGTATAGCCAGCATATCCTATACATGCTTTGAGGTTCTCACTGTCTTTATCAATGCAACCTAGCATCATGTTGCATTCATTGCTTTTGTAATCAGGCTTGCTACCCTTGTCAACCAAGCCCAGGATGGAGAGCCATGGTGAGCATTTGAAAACAATATCAAAGTCAGGGAATGTTTCCCCTGTGTACCCAACATCCAGTTCAACCAGTGACAGACCCAAGACCAACATGCTAAGGTGCATAGCATGAGTCCAGTTGGCTGGACATACTTCCCACTCTCCTTGACAGTGTGTAGACAGCTAGCTGAGTCTCAATATCAGACTGTCACTCTTGAGTGAGCAAGCATAAATAGGCCCCTCAAATTGGGCAGTAGCAGCTTCTCAAACATGCAAGCAGCATGGAGTAAAATTTTATACTGGTTGCTTGTCATATCAATGGGCCCACATCAAGGTAATGGACAGAGAGAGCATGAGTGCACCAATGTGACAAAGTGAATTCCTCATCTTGAGATTTGGAATCAGGCTGAGATATATAATGGTACTCTTTGTTAGAATGTTCAAGCCTCATTGGATGCTTTGGATGGTTGGGTATACATACATGAGATTGAATAGGGGATTTGTGAATGGTAAGTAGGTCCATAGTAGGGGAATTGCTGTTTCACTGTTCTTCCAAGACACCCTACCCAAGGTGTAAAGAGCATGTCAGTTGGAGTGTTCACTGATGATTCCCCAGACCTTGGTCAGAAGGATATTGAAACCTGATGCTGCCATGGGGAGTTTGTGGATATGGTGGTTGCTCTCAGGTTAGGGAATGTGTACCAAGTAATGGTATAACCCTTTTATGTAATAAGCAATGAGTACCATGCTGTAGCCACTGGGAAGAGCTAAAATCCCAAATTTAACTATACCCCATTTAGATCTTTTATACCAGAAAGCCAGGCTTTTCATGGGGATTTCCGTTAG
>WSTI01004056.1:0-10719 GCA_019616915.1 Ceratobasidium sp. 423
ACGATATATACATCAGATATATGGCCTTTCGGACCACCTGTCAAGTGAGAAATACTTACCGAGCATAAACATACGTGTTGGTGTTTAGGCGCCCAAATTGAGGGGGGAAACCTGGCACATTCGGCGCGCTTCATATACCCGATTAGTATCACACATACCCAAACTAATGTTGGTGTGCTCACCCTTGAGGGCCAACGACAGCAGCACCCCAAACGGGTGATGGATCTGGGGACTGGACAACTGGACGAGATGAAATCGCCATGGACTATAGAATGGAAACTGGGGCTCGGGATAATTAATGAGACAGCTAATGGCGTTAAGATTGACGCTTAAGTACCTATACCTTACATCGAGCCTTGCATCGAGTGTGCAATTATTTGTCCAACGTTCCCCAATCTACACAAGAACGTGGAGAACACATGCAAATGGGCAGGCGCTGTGACGCGACTTCTCCCCCTAGACCTTTGAACAAAGTGATCCTACTGGCGGATGCTAAAGGGAACTGCTTGAAGCATACTCGACTCTATCGCCACTTTATTGGGTTTGCTCAACGATTATCTAAGTTAGTATGTACTTATGTGGTCTCCTCCAACATTCGCCAACAAAAACAGCTAAATAATTTAACTCACCCTGAAATCGCCGATGGTACGGTAAATGGTGGCCATTGCACCACGTTATCGAACCACCACGAATGCGTGAAAGATATGTTATGAAATCTACTGGCCACCACTTATGTTATTGTCGTTGCCTGGACCTAGTCTAGTGGCGGCTTCAGAGCCAAATCAATGGTTGGATACGTTGGCAAGCCGATGCTCAATTCAAGACCACCAGCACCAGGGAACCCGTAGTACGGATGAGATATTTGAGTGGTGCCGGTTGGGGGGTAGCTTCATGTTTCAGGTTGGCCTAGATAACTGCCCCTCGGCGTTATTTGGAAGCTACCAAGTTTCCATCCCTGCCGAGCTATTGGCGGGTCAATGGGGTTTGCTTTAGCTAACTGCGGTCTAAGGTTCCATGTCTGTATCCAAGCCCACGTGTATTTCGTGGCCACGTAACTCAACGAGAGTAAAGGCTAACAGTGGCGACACGGATCGAGGCTCAAGTGTCTTCGGAAACACACATTACAATGTTAGATATACAAAATTCTAGCATGAGTGAGCAATTCTATCTCAGTAGTTCACGGTAAGCTGTGCACAAAGGGCGGAGAACATGAACGAACTACAGTGGAACCCCCCCCCCAACGGAATGACGTACGTTTCACCAGGAACTACGTGCACCTAGTCGATAGTCCTTTCGCCGCTAGACACAGCTATTAGTGCTAAGATTAATATTAGCCCCAATCTCATTACCGGCCTTTAGTACATGTTTGGTAGGCGGTGCTCGGATGGCCCAAAATCCGGTGTCAGAAATACCAGTTTCACAACTATCATTATTCCGCTCAAGAGGTCCTGTTGTAATAGAGGCGGTACTCCACCAGAACGGCCAGGGCTCGAGACCACTACATATATGCGCTCTCTGGTGTTTCTGGGCACTGTGCGGTGCCCTTGCTCGCTCCGGAGCACCTGGTTGCTCCGTTTGATCCCCTGTGGAAGTATAGGTTCCGTAAAATGATTAATTATGGCCTAAGAATACCTATTCAGATAAGCACTCAACAAACAGAACAATTCAGTCCGTGGCAATATGCACTAGAAAAATGCACGTCGCCGTGCATAGCACCTTGCTCGCAAGTTACAGTATTTCAGATTGAGCTCTGGGTTTTTGACTTGAACATAACGCGTTGTATACTGTATACGTTTAAACTTATTTGGAGTACAACTACTCGGAGTGCATATACATAGGCAAGAGATAATACTATGCACTCAGACTCGCAATTCGAGGATGGCCACGTTTAAATTACCACGCATTAGTTACAGGAACGCTTCCCAAGATCACAAAAATACAAAATAGATCGCAAGCAGGAAAGGCCGGTGCAGGGTACATGATGCCAACTCCCTATAACGGCTGCTTGTGTGTTTACAGATTACCAAACGCAAGTCCAAAAAATCAAGAGAGTTATCATCAACACAACACGCCCACCTTCGGGAGGGCTTACTCCCCTTAATGCATATGCCATGGCATCCAGAAGCTCTGTGCAACCTGTTTGGTTGTTCCATCATTCTGATGATCCCTTAAGCTTTTTTCAGCAATTTCTAAGCCAGGAGCTCGAAGCCAAAGACAAGAAACCTTTGGCATTGAGCCACACTATTATTGCCGTTTTCAAAAAGGAGTGGAATCGGCGCTTGAAGAAATTAAAAAATCGAACTCACTGTAAGTATGAAAACGGCCGTAAGGTCAAGTGGAAAGGGGAAAGGGGACTTCTAGTGTGGGATATCTCAACCGAAACTTCGGAAGAGGATGCGTTATCTTTGTAGGATGTATGCCGTTAGATATTCGTTACTTCACAGCCTATTTACCATGCCTCTTCAAAGTCGGCACACCAAAAGTTCCAAATGCTCCGACCACGGGCTAAAACGCCTGGTGTCAGCTTCGTCTATTGAAAATTCAGTTACGTTACTCATATGCCCCTCGACCACTGCCTTGCCAAATGCATTGGTACGCTATTTTCTCTCCAACCGCCACCCGAACCATGAGATGAGCACCCGAGATCGAAAAAAACGACTGTGCTGCACATTCTAACCCAAAAACCTCCTCGCGAGTCGCAACTCCTTTCACTGGCCCACCGAAAATTTACAGGGTGAGGCGCTCAACTCCGAGGCCAGCACTGCAGCCGGAATAGCATTTGTACTCTACTTGGTAGGCAAGAACTGGGTGAGGTACATCTTTATAATGATTCATTACTATAAGTAATTCGGTATGATATGCCGTGGAACACAAAAGGGAAGGTCTATGGCCAAATTGCAGCCGCGCTCTACCCAACTGAATACGCTGCAAATCTAAATCTATACAAGGCGGGAGACTCAGTATATTGATATGTTAGCTCGAGGTTACCATTTTGGGCTATTCGCGCATGCTCCGCAAGAGAACAGGTCTGCAGAATATCCAGAATCACCGAGGTATCAGCGCTGAACTGCTCGAGATAGTCATCTAAGATCGGTGGGTCATCTAGTTGCATTAGACCACGGGCAAGCATGAGGTGTATGACTGCGCAGCTAAATGCCGCTGACAGGTGGAGGTACGATCTGGCATTAAGCGGAGCTATTGAGTGTGCGAGTATGAATGGTAGATTGACACGTAACGCCATGGTAAATAAGTCAGGCAGTGACCTTCAAATGCTTACAACTGGTCTGACATGACCGCAGAGTTCAACATGCTCCACGACCCCAAGTTTATTCCTAGGCATGTTCCCAAGTCGGTCATTGGTACCTCGAGGAAGTAAAGGGACGGTGGTGATGGCTACATTGGTTTCTTCTGACATTTGTATATGTCATTTGGATTCGGCAATCTTGTATTTTGTTTACTATGAAAAAGGTTCAGCGTATACGCGATTGTCGGGCTCGCACCATGGGATCAGTTTGGCTCTACAGGTCACTCTTGGTTTCAAATTAAATGCTCGTGCCACTCGCACCAGCCTATTCTTCTTCGTCATCCCACGCAGCATTAGGAACTTTCAGCACGTTCGGAGCTTTCAGTGCGCCAACTTTGAAGGGGCCTGATATATAAATTGCAATGGATGTCCGGTATTAATTTCATGGAAAGCAAAAGCTCTCAAAAGACAAGCCACCATGTAGTGTAGCCCATACATGTATAGACACCGTACATACAACGGAATATTGGATAGAGCATCTGCATTTTGGCGCAATCATCAGCAGACACAGATGAGCGGTATTAGATCACGTGGGAGGACCCTTGGACCCGTCACAGATTCCGGCTTCATAATGGGGGGGGAGAGACCTTGTCGAGCAAGGTGACATACGCGGGTTTAAGGCTCATGCCCAAGGCTCCCAATTCGCTCACACGCCCAAGTCGCAGATCAAGCGGGTTGTGTCTCGTTCGTTGAGTAGTAGTAGACGGATGCCTTGTTCTAGAGGTGTTCCCGGCCCGTCTTCGACCGCTGTACCATGGTGGCTGTGCTTCACCCTGGCTTCCTCTGTACGTCCATAGCTATCAGATACTCTGCAGCCCATAGGCGTGTCCACCGCTTGACAGCTGGAGTCGTTGATTGAGCAGAACTGGAGGTGGCGGGGCCATCAGCAATCTTGATTTGGTACGTTAGCCGTGGTGTACTGACTCGCTAGACCGTTACCCCTCCCATTCCGTATACCTATACCATGCAAATGACTTGCAATCTGCTCTACTCACGCCGCGTCCTGTGCGGCAAGAGACCGCTAAGGGGCGATATTGGCGCATCAGATATGTTAGCATAGCCTCCGGTTGGTATACAGGCTTACCTAATCAAGCCGCCCGCCATTCTCGAAGAGAAAAGGGGAGAGGGTGTGTGGTCTATCACTGGGGTGCCAAAAGATATACATGCCGGTAGTGACACTCCTATCCCGAAGAGCTTGTAACTATAGGACTGCGGGTAAAGAATCGAAGAGTTGTGGCGCCTGATTGCCAGTGACTTGACTTGTGGGCTGTCAGAATCCCTGAGACTTGGGAACAAACTGGGACGGTGCTGTGAGCCGAAGAGAATCCCCTTATTGACGGAGAACCGTATGGATGAGACAGCAATTGCAAACTGAAGGCTTGGACGATCAATAAGAAAGTGTTTATCAAGTATATTCTATCAAGCCGAAGCGCCATTCGACATAAATTACTGTCACTAGTGGAACAGAAGTGGCTTCTGGCTCTGAGGCTTTGGGTTAACTCCCTCGTTTACATAGTACCCCTACAATGACCCGTCACGGAGTTCTCCCCTGACTATCGTCGCACTGTCCTAGCCTGAATTCACATATAATCGATATCTTCACTCCGGTATCACAACTAACGATGGTGAATCCTGACCGGCTCACGCTGATCATGGTGGTGGAGGGGGGGGGGGGGGGCAAATCCTTAGTGATGGATCGGCCTTATGTGATTTCACATACACTGCGCTCACTATGTCGCCCGTCCGGCATTAGCACCGTGGAAAGCGTGGACCTATGCGTAATAATAAACGACAATAAATTGCTCCGGGTGCGCGCAACATGGAACCCAAGAATGCAGATAATCCTCATACCAGAATTCGCTCCTTCTTTGTGGACTTGTGGTATAATCTGATGGTTAGTTCTAAGACCCGACCTCCGTGACTCCCTTCCAGGAGTACATTGCGGTGAAGATAGACGTATACGCGCGGATTCTTGGAAGTATGCGCGTGGACCGTTGGGTTATCTCCGTCTCTTGGGTCCACAGTGCGTGGGAGCACCATATACTACATGTAAGCGTCAAGGAGCACATATGGTACCTCCGTGGGCTTCTAAACTCCGACCGTTGTAGTAGAGTGCCTAGGGAATTTGGGGGCAAGTTGAGATGGGAATCAGGGCGCGCAGAAAAGGGAGTTAATAGGAGACGGGCGAGATGACATGGTCATATATGCCCACCAATGCGCCACTTGTTGGACATGCCTCAAACCCAAATCCGAGCCCCTCCAAATCCAAGGCAGCTGGTGTAATCCACCAACAGAGTGTGGAAATTGGGGCTCTGGGGGCAAACGGGACGATTCACAGTATCAGCGATGTGTACGAACAAGCAAAGAGTAGAATCCCAGGCAATCGTGGTAGATAGTGTGAGCAGTCCCCGGGAGTTACAGCCCAGGAGACCCAAGGACCGCGAATGGTGAGATTGATCGGATTGAACTTGCCTCGAGATCGAGCGGGACTGGCCGGGATCAGACAATGAACCAAGCTGGGGAGATTTGTAGGTTCAGACGAGCAGGGCTGTTGTCAGGTAGTGGGAATGGGGTGAACTACTGAGGTCATTTGATGATCGCACGGGCTGTGTGCACCTTGGTGAGCCGCGTGCCCTCGTTCAAATGAGACACAAGCCTATGAACACAGTTCGATTTCGGTCAAATATGCGCCAGGAATCCAAGTCCAGAAAACGCCCTGCGGTGCTGTCTTTGTATAGGATAGATCGAGCCTCAGTGCGACATACACTGATGTGGAAGGAAGGACCCCAGTTGGGTCGTATTTGCATGGCCAGAAATCAGCAAGAAAAGGCGCATCTCAAGTAGAGAGAATGAGCTCTAGCACCGGCAAGAATTAGAAAGCAATAATAAACTACCCCGCCATTGCACCGTTGGCTCGTCAACTTCCACCTCGAGCAGTTAACGCCAGCTGGGTCATCAGGCTTGAGTTCAGGCGAATCTTGTATCTCAGGTAGAATAATTTAGAACTGTATCACCAATAAACGAGCTCATTGTACTTTGGGCAAGATCGTCCAGTTCCCCCATCAAGGGAAACGACCGATGGATCGAGAGAGGCAACTGCTCGACCACTTTCCCATTTCTCGTTAGCATCCTCACCCCTATCCGAGCCAGTCTGTTACTCACTTACCACACTCTAGCGGGTAGAGTAAGCAGAGAGCGGCCAGCTGTATTGTGGGAGAACTTCACGTGACCTTCCTGAAAATCCAGACTCTGCCGCATGGGCAAGCCGCAAACACATTATAAATCGAGACAACGCCATATAAAGGACTTTTACATTTGCACACGTTACATATCGGCCGGATTTAAGTCACTATCTCCATTCTGATTAGCTACATTAGCAACAGCCACTTCGACTTGGACTACGGCTTGGTGCTTGCCCCGGTGGTTGCTAAGAACAGCCTCACGTAAGGCGCCATATGAGGGACATTCAAATAAAGCACTCCTACCGGGCGAGATCATTCGTAGCACCGCACATAGGTTCAGCTCGGGGAGGGATACGGTCCAGAGAATTGCTACGTTGCATATAGGCTATGAGCTCATGAGCCGCACGCATACACAATCACGAGCGCAGTATACCTACACGATCGAGTTAACTCTGCTGCTTTGCGAGCCTGTGGCCGGAAGACTGGAGGCTTCAACAGTATTATAGGATACACTCCCCATAGTCGAAGTAGTGAGTATGATGAAGTGGACCGGTAGGATATGGTGGAGTGTGCTGTACTGTTATTTAGCTTGTGAGCTTGCACTAATCTAAAGTACCTGCGGTTTTATACAAGAGGCACTCCCCAGTACACGACCCCAACTTTCAGCATGCCACCCAGATTCCGGCCCGATTTTCAGGGTCTACTAGCCCTAAATGGAAAACTGCATATCGCCGAACGCAGAGCGCCACGGTGGCGTTTGCCATATTCCCCTGATCGCTGACATTTAAACTAATATAGTCACAAACCGTGCGTTCACAAAGCCGCAAGAGCTCTGATTGGTTGATCTCTAAGTCACTCCATGAGGTTGTTCACTGCGTGGAGCCTCAGATTTTGATGGTGCGAAAACAACGACAAAACAACCCGTTTTGAGGTGGTCCGGTTGTTTTCACTGCACTTCATCCCAAAATTGCCCGGCGCTATCCTGGTGGTGTCCTGGTAAAAAAACGCCAGGACAGCGGCAGGACAGGGTGCCGGTCCAGCTCCGGGATAGTGCCAGCTGAGTTGCGGAGACTGGTGCTATCCTGCCGGTGTCCTGGCGCTTAAGTCGTTGTCCTGGCGCTGTCCGGTCAATGGATTGCCAATTGTTCATCGTTCGGTTGCATAGAAATATAAATATAGCGCATTTATTGTAGAAGTCCAGTTATGGAAGTGAGATAACTAAGTACATTAAAGCCCAGTCCCAAACATAACTCATCGAGCTTAATCAATCAGCCCCGAGAGAAAAAACTTCAAGCAAATGGTTTGAAGCAAACAACTTACGAGTTCCCCTGATCCACCATGCGCTATACCCGACTACAGTGGCACCCGCATAACCCCCCGACGAGATGGAGGACGTTCAACCTCCTCTGAGGAAAATCTTCCCGCTCCACAGTCTATAAATAAGGAATACAACAGGATAAAGAGCTCAGTATTGAAACAAGGAGCGTGAGTATACGCACTGGCGATTATGTTGGGTTCTCGGGTTGACCCTGGCATAGCGTACAGCCCCCCTGGATATGAGAGCGAGAGAGAAAAAGAAGAAAAAGATCAAGAAAAGTGAGTGTTATCTGCAATGCACATGGAGTAAATAACTTACTGGTGGTTAGCTGACTGCTCAAAGCAACGCAAGTCCAAGTCCGAGCATGGGCGGAGTTCTGACTCAAACCGTGAGTCAGATTCCGGTTTGGATGGGCAGGCTCAACTCCTGGACAAACAAGAACCCCCGTCCAAGAGTGAGAGTCATGACGACTCCGAAGTAGAAGTTGTCATGCCAAATGGGGGGAATCGGGTTAGTTGGTTCTAAGGTCGCATACACGAGATGCTTACCCAAGGAAACACCATTAGTGATTAAGCTACACGCCCATGTAGAAAAACATATAGGCGTTATGCAAGAAGGGCAGGCAAATTTAGAAGGACGCACGGATGAGCTTGAGAAGAAAGTCGAATATTATGAGGATTTGAGCGAGAACCGACTCGTTGACATTGACCGATGGGTCGATGGGTCGATGGGACTGGAGACCGTCCTCCATGAGCTCCACCAGTTGCGTCGGGCTCCGAAATCAAATGTGTCATAGCCAAAAATGCTAAGACTGAATGCAACGAACTTCAGCTCTCAGAGCCCAAGCGCTCTTGTAAGAAGAAATGCGCCAAAGCAGCCAAGTCGCCCCATGGAGTCTACTTGGCAAACGAAAGAATGGCCAAGAGGTTTAAGTTGTTCGGACCAGACGACTATGTTAAGGCGTTACTCACTGGAGTTTTTGAATCGATGTCAGCTGGCTGTAAGAGGAAGTTGAATGGAGATCTTGAGAGGAAGAGCAAGCTGAAGAAAATCAACAATAGAAGGAATGCTTGAGAGAATAAGGTATATGGAAGCGATGGATGTGTGATTATCAAACTACTCACCTGATATAGAAACTTGACACACGCATTGAGAACCGGCAGGGGGCAGTAGTTGAGGGCCCCGAATGGGGCCCAGTATTCCAGCAGCGCTGTATCTCGCCAGAATACTCAGACATGGAGAACAAGGGTTCCTCTTTTGTGATCTAAGAGGAAGAGTGGCTCGACCCTGTGGTGAGCATTTGCGCAGATTGTGAATACCCACCTATTCTCAGGTTTGCAATCTTATCAGGCTTTAGACCGGAATGCCCTAGTCAAAAACAAGGTCGTCACTCTACCTCCCCCAAGGCATGCATTCAAGCATGCCGGCCCAATCCCTTGACCAAAAAGGATAAACCTATCCTGCGCTGGATGGTGAGTAATTAAGATGTCATCTAATGATGGTGGTGGTGGTGGTGGAGGCGGATCTTTGCCAAGCAGATCATTGTATAGTTTGGAATCATCCTCGTTTCTAGATCCGTGAGACCTGTATCTGGCCAGTGTTAAAGTACTATGAAGTGAGGGAGTAGATGATTGCTGACCAGAGGGAGAGTGTGTCGACTTGGGTGTCGATTGTTGCAGAAAGCAAGTTGAAGTGCACCGAGAGATGAGTCGAATAGAACGCTGCAAGGACAGGCAAGAATGATTGCTAACTGGCGAACCGGTGGTGTGAGGTGGACGATGTGATGCTGGGGATAGTAGCATGGTTGTAGAACATGTTGATTCTTGAGAGCTAGCAATGTCTTAATCGGCGGGAAGTGACACAAGACCCAAGCCATGTGAATTTGAGCCCCCAGCAAGAGGTGCATTCTCGTTTTCCAGACCCCCAACTATATCATCCATATGCCCATACCTCCTCAAATTGTCCTTGATTGTCAACCATGGTCACACCATTCTCCCCTTGCATTTCTTACACCTGCAAACCATGTCTTTTCGCATGTCTCTGAGGCTCTGATGACCCTGTGAACGAATGTGGTTAGCTGTGCAAATTGCAATCGCGATCTCATTTACCTTTCGAGCCAGAGCCTTCGCGATATCATTCCATTTAATGCATCCTCATTTGGTAGTTCCATTCTATAATTTTAGTAGGTGTGAGTAGTATATGTATTATTGGGGATAATGAATGGATGTGGGTACATGTCGTGGTGGGCCGGATGAGGACAAAAAAACCCTAAGTACAATCTACTCTGATTTCACCAAATTCACGCCATTGTCCTTGCGCTGTCCTGGAGATACGCTAAATTAATTTGTTTTGCTTATCCTGGCAATGTCCTGGCACTTGGCACGCTGGACTGCCACTGTCCTGGCATTTTTTGCCCGAACACCACCAGGATACTGCCGGGCGATTTTGGGGCGAAGTGCGGTGTTTACGATTGTTTTGCCTGACTAATCATTGTGCATACATTTTACACCTCGCAAAACGTTGAGAACACAACAGTGAAATAACAGGGAAATGATCTGATCATAAGGTCAAAATCGCGAGTGAATACGCCACGAGTAATTTGCCCTAAACCCGCCTACCACCACAGGTTTATCTCATATCACTCACCACTTAATTATCCCAATAACACCGAGCATAGATGGTATGTCTGTTGCTTATTACTGTGTCGAATGAATAATAAGGGCCTCTCTAGCCCATAAACACAAAATCGACCGGGTGTGCGAATGCACCCTCTGTAGTAAGCTAACATCCTAGGGCTATCGTTCACTCAAATACTCAGCCTCGTATCGACACCAAGACGCCGAAAAAGCCTCACAAGAGCATTGTGCCTACCAAGAGTGGATGTTATCCTTTGGGTTATAATCCTTGGCCTGTGA
>WSTI01004058.1:0-10686 GCA_019616915.1 Ceratobasidium sp. 423
AAAAAATTATTTGAAGTCTACTTGCAAGGTGACAAGAAAAATCTTACCCGCGGGTTAATTTGATTCACCCGTTTTACTCCCTAGACGCGACCCACAACAAAACCCTTGATCACGACCCTAAGTGGCGTTAAATAACTTTGAATGCCGCCTACCCTATCACGGGGAGGCACCTGGACCGGGTGGCCCCAGGGTACCCGGGACACCGTCCCCGCCCATCCACCACCTATAGGGGCCCCTTTCCACTGGCTCTAGTATACCCCATGCAAATGAACGTTGGCCGCGCATCTCTTGGTGTCTGATCGACGATCGTAATCTTGTATAAATACGGGCGGGCAAAAATGACTGTTTTAATATCCTTCGTTAGTGGTAATAATGGCTACCCCAGGATTCCCTCCAACATCCATCACCACAACTGACCCTCTCCAGTATTGCGGCCTAATCACTCTGGTAAATACTTTTTTATTCTTCGAATAATACGATAGTTGTGCTCACTTCAGGTTATTCGTAAGTTAACACCCATTCCAGGTGTTCCGTACCGATTACCATCCATCCGGGATGCAGGGTGTTTCCACCACCCAAGTAAGCATCGTGATATTAACGTATTGCCTAAGAAGGGGTATATTAACCGAGACACAAGTGTATTTTGTAGATCAAGGAGAAGATGGGATACGGCGTGTCCTCTGCTGGTCTCTTTCTCTGTATAGCGGGGGCGTCATGAATTACGTATGGCGTGTCGATTGGGACTTCCAACTTGGTCCGGCACTCATGCTATGCGAACAATTCCAGCATTATGGACCACATTTCAGAGCGACTAGTTATTTATTTTCTACTTATAGCTTCGATAACCGGGAGATATGGATGACGACTGAATCCACCAATAGTCCCAGCTTATCGCCTATCGCTGTAACCTTATACACGGATCCCCAACCGGATTGGTTTGGCCTGAGTAACTTGGCAATTAATCTACCAACACGACATGTGGCTGGCGTATTATCGGATTCTACGGATGGAACGGTCATCAACCGCTTCCAGGATTCTGTTAATACCACTCACATCAACCCAGCGGAAATGTCTTCCGGCTCTGCTCCTACTCCGGCCATTCTATCCACGCCCCATCTAGGCCCACTCAGCGGCGCCTCTGTCGATACAAATGCTGAAGTATCCAACTCTGAGTCTTCCCGAACGGAGCAGATTATGCGGGGTTCCAGGCAGCATACTACGTACTTCTCCACCAATGCAGCCGGCGAAATGACGTTGATTGTTCCGTACCTGAACAGTCTGGAGGCCGTCAAAGATTTCCTTTCCGATGCATTGAACTCAAAAGAGCTCGCTAGGGGCGTACGCGTAGTCAAGTGCTCTCTCTGTAAGAACAAGAAGGCTGCCAAATTTTGGAATATTAAACCATCAAATCTGGAGGTAAGTTGGCAGTACTGATCCCAGCATCGATAATTATTGCTCACAAAACGATTCAGCGCCATATTAAAGCCCATTTGGGTATTAAATGTATGTCTATACGTCATTTATGAATGAACGCGTCGCACTAGGCTCATAATTCTACAGCCTACCCTTGTTCGAGTTGTACAAAGATGTTTACAACCAAACACCAATTGACACGGCACTTAGCTAAGAAACATCCAGGGACTCAATTAATCACTTGACATGGTGGAAGTGACGAGGCGGAGATATAGATGTGTGGGATGTGTCATGTGTGTCAGCCTTTTTTTTTTCACGTGTCAGCCACGGGCTCGATGATGAGCGCTAAACTTTGGTGCCTCGCGCCCTCCTTCCTTTCTTGGTTTATTCTTTGTATGCGTTGGGTTCTTTGACTGCCTCCCGGATTTATGTTCCCGTCTGCACTCTGTCGTTCCTTCCCCTCGCTCGCTCGTCGTATAGTCCGTGCTACACGCGTCTTTTTCTTCTCTCCACCCACGACTGTGTCGTTTTCCTCCCACCCTCCCCTTACTTTTCTCTCAGTTTTTGTCTCTCTTTTTTTGCGGTCTCTGGCTTTTCTGTTAGCGGCTTTTGTGCTCTTGTTTACATCTGTAATTTCCTTGGTGTTTTCATCGCGTACATAGACTACGGGCTCGAGCGCCCTTTGTACTCTCGCCAGCCCCTGCTCAACAAAATCCTTGAGGGTTCGGGAGTGCTAGGTAGCGCATAATGACACTGCGTAGGCTCGGGGAGCGCGAGAGCACGGGAGCAAGCTGTGTTCTTGGGGAGCAGCTTCTCGGGGGCACCATATGTGCGCTACCTAGCGCTCCTGAGCATCAGCCCGACCAGTCGGGTTCCCCTTAGGGTGTGTTTTGGGTCTGAAATTAAAAACCAGAACCGAAAACGATTGAGTGCACTCGCCACATGTGTGAGTCGTTACGTCGAGTTCACGCGTCGGACCTCAGAGATGCAGTCAAGTGGTCATGCAAACTCAAGGCGTTCTCGTCGAGGTGTTGGAGCTCAAATCCGGTACGGCAGTTTGGGGGAATAAATCATTGATTCGAGGAGAAGAGGCACGGAATGTAAATATGAGGAATTAATACATACTGCCGCTAGAAATTAAAATTACCCTTCACTCCGATAGGATGGAGGGTTGAGCGCAGCATGGGATTTGCGCACAACTACGGAATATGGGGGAGGCGAACGTCGACGTCGAGGCCACTCCGGAATCTCGGAGATGGCATGAGAATAGAAGAGAGGGAGCAAACGTGGAGGTATGGGCTGGGGCGGAACTGTGACGTGAGCGGGGAGAAGGCTGGAAAGTCGAGCCGGCCCCACGGCGTTAGTGTCGCCCCAGCTGATACTGCGTCGGGGTGTCACCTTCGGCGCTGGAAAGCTCTTCGTCAGAGCTGATAATGATGATGTCCTCCTCGATGCCTGGCGAGGCCACCGGTGAGGGCATACACGGCTCCAGGATCGACTTGCGCGGGAAGCTCTGGGAATTCCCGAATATTCGATTATGTGGGCGGGGAATGAGGTCGAAAGGAACAGGCTCAGGCGGCGGCAACGACTTGTAAAAGGCCAGGGACGCCATCGGAGCCAGGGGCTCAGGAGGGGGCGATGACTCGTAAAAGACTATGGGCACTGCTGGGGCCTGGAGTCCTGGCGAGGGTCCTAGTGAAAGTGAGGCCGGGATCGGCGAGTAATCCCTCCAGTGCGGGAATGGCTGAGGGCGGCGGGCAGGGCAAGGTGGCTTCAGGCAGTTGGAACATGAGCCATTGGAGAGACCCGGGACTTGGCGAGTGGCAGTGCGGTCGCGCTGCTCGTTGTCATCTCCTGGTGTGACAAACGGCAGCGCACCGAACCAGAATTAGGACGACAAGGTGACTAATACTAGACGAACTTACCACCGACTAGCTGACTTATGATTTTGAGCTGATAAGCACACCAATAAGGGTGCCAAGGGCGACGGGCTGGGCCTTTGCCCTTGTCCTTCGGAGTCGCGATCATTGGGGTCGAAGAGGGTTGAAATTGACTGAAGTAACCTATGTAACGAGTACAATATGAACGAATATCAGTGGATTTTTGTTATACGGCATAAGGGGGCTGAAAAATGCGACTTACGTTCAGCAATGCGAAAGGGGGAGGGAAGGGAGAGGGGATTTCGAAGCGAGAGGACTGGGGGCTAGGGCGACATACTGTTTATTATCGCCGTTGAGTTGGGGGGCATCATGTCGATTGCAGCGAAGGTCGTTGTGGTCAGATGAAATAAACAGTACTAGTTTTGTCAGGAATTCATTAAGTGTCTATGAGATCGATGCCTCGTGAACAGCACATGGAAGATTAAATTGAGACTCACCTGATCGGTCGAGTCCAAGTTCATTCTTGTACGGACGCGTTAATACGGAAAGAAAATATATTCACGAACGAGATAGACGTGTATAAGACAAAATAAATAAATGATGAGAGGGGGGGGGTTCAACTCCATATATACATATAGCTAATCAGGGATGACGAAGAAAATTGTATTAGTTAGCACGGCCTTTGCCCTTGGCATAAGCGGTGAGTACCCCATGCTCGTTCCGTTCATCCAGAGGCGGGGACGGGGAATGTGAGGTCGGGGCCTGGGAACCCTCCAAGTCGCCTTCGTTGATGTCCGTCGGTTGCGCGAGTTCCTGCGCCGCTATCTCTTCCATGTGCGAGCGGAGGCTGTTTTGACACGTGGTTTCGAGTAGACAAGTGTCCATCTCTTCGACAGAGATGGCATTATCGGGCTCGGGTGTGTCGGGGCGCATTGAATACTGGCGTGTGGGTTCTACATCGTTTACTTCTTCGGGGTCAAAGACTGCGCCCGAATACTGACTGTATCAAAAAAACATCAGTCTTACATCGTACGAGTGAGAAGCAAGAAACTCACGCAACATAGTCCTGCCAGTGGTTTTGGAGCCGGCTCATGCGTCTAGGAGCAGCGTCGTGAAGAGCTTTCAGCCCAGCCAGCTGGGCCTTGTACTTCTCGCACATCGCACCCATACCAAGATCACCATTTTGGCGCCAGCCGTTCAACCACTCTTCGATACAAAACTGCCACTATGCATGAGTTAGTTAGCCAGATAAAGATGATTGTGACAAAAGATTTCACTTACGATGGCGAGAGCAAAGGCGACAACCGTAAGAGGCATATCCCGAAAGTAATCGGGGTACATCACCCCAACCGAATTCGGCCCATAAAAAACAACTAGCGCAATGCAGTGAGCGATCTCGGGATGTTCGTAATCACCGTAGCGAGGGCTGGATGACTAATAGAGTGATAATGTCAGCCCATATACTCACCCGGAAGTCAAAAGAACGACAACGAAAGTTGTACTTACCTTGCAATGAAATGAATTGGGATATAACTCATTAAAACAGGCAAGGTTTTTGAGTATCTCCTCTTGTTTCAATAAGTTTTGGTTGAACCCGGAAACTCTCGCGACAAATTCACGGAGGCGTTCCTTCGCCTTTCCTCGCAACGTCACGATATTGTTCACCAACTATTGATATTCAAGTTAGCCTGCTATATAAACTGAGGTAAAGGGAAAAAAATACTTACAATTTCGAAGATATCGTTGTCTGGTTGGGTGTAAGGTCGACCTGGCAGCTCCATCTGCCAGGTTGCGTGATGAATGGCCGACGCCCAACGGAGAAATGTAGTGCGAGTTTGATAGATCCCTTCAACAAGTGCGAAGGTGAAAAGGTGGACCTTGGCCATGACGAGAACCTGCCGTTCAATGCCTGATACATCCTGCGCCAAGGGCTTGGGTTTACGAATGCGAGAACGATGCTGGTCAATCAGTACATATCAAAACATGCATAGTAAAACAATATAGACACTTACTGGCCACTTCCCTTTCGCATATGCCTCGGCCTGTGCGAGCATTTCTTCGTCGTCATCGAGTAGCTCGTCTAACGGACGAGATGCTGGAGGGGCACAACGGGCCGTGCGCTGACTCTGCCGCCTGACGCTCTCGGCAAGTGAGGTCACCTCGCCTTGGGCTACTGCCCGGTTGAACGCGACCATGTCAGCGCGAGCAGCAGAGACCGGATTCAACCGGCGTGGACTGCCCATACACTGTCCAACGGCGTTACTCCTTGCTCCCAGGGGCGGGCGAGCTTGGGGATGAGCAGCTGGATCCCGTGAGGCGGTGGCGAATAGGCATGAGCGACGGTGACCCGGCGCCATCTTGGCCATATCCGCACGCACCTTGGCTGCAACAACTCGAGCGCGCTCCCGTCGGATGAGCCGGGATGGGGTCATACGTTCGGCAGGGGCTTCGGGATCAGGTGGAAGGTGGGAGCGGGGGCCGCCATAAGTACGCAGAGTGGATGACGATCCTAGCGTTGCGCGCTGAGAAGCATTAGGGGTCGAACCAAATTCGGTCTCCGGCACCTCGTCGACATCGGCGGCCCGGTCTCCGTCGCTGGGCTGGTCATTTGCGTTGGGTGCTTGAGCTTGAGCTTCCTCGGCAGCCTCGGCGGCGCGATCCATGTGGTCCAAAAAGCATTGAAGGAGCGTGCTGCGGAGGCGGGTGTGGATAGGCCCACAAACCGGAGCGATGAGGTTCGGGAGTTTGGGGGTCGGGGTATCATCCTGCGATAGAGGTTCCCTGGATGCGGGGGCACGAGGAGGGGGTATCGAGCCACCTAGTGAATGTGAAGAGGCGGTGGACGGCTGAGAATCAAGGACGGTAGCTGGCGTGGCATCGTTCATGGGGAGCGGGGCCGCCCGAGGCGGCACTCTGTTGTCGTCAGTGTCCGTCTCGGACTCCGTTGCGGTGTCGTCGGACTCGGTTTCTGTTTCTGTATTGTCGACCACAATCTCCGCACATTGACGCTTGCTCGAACTGTCGGACAAACCAGAGGTGGCAGACGGGCGCTTCTTGGACAGGCCGCTGGGTTGCGAGCCCACCACGTCTTGGGACCAACCTCCCCCTACTTGAAAAGGGGTGGGCGATAGCACGAGGATCTAGGATAAATAAATAATAAATAAATAAATATTGTTGTGAAAGTAAAATATACATACTGAAGCCGACCGTCGCGAAAGTCCCACTTCAGCCGTTTGTTCCGCCTCGGCGAGTTGGAGTCGGCGAATAATTGTCTGGGTGTCGCAGCCTTGGACGTCGAGGCCGAACTCCTCCTTCGCGTACGCGACGAGCCCTTCGTGGTTGAGCGTTTGGTATTCGTAGGTGTACTGGGATTCGGCTGGTGTAGTGGTAAATATATGTGTGTATATGCGCGTATATGCGCAGCCATTCATGTACCTGGCGATTGGATTGGTTGTCCAGGTTGGTTGCCGGCCGATGCGGGAGGAGGCAAGGCTGAGAGGATGCGGGTGGTTTGGGACCTCCCACATTGCCGAGTAGCCCTGCGTCGACCAGCACCTGGTACTGGTTCCGCGTTAGAACGATCGGGTTCTGCACGCTCGGGACCCCCGTCGGCACTGCGGTGCTGGGATGCGGACTTCCTGCCTTGGGTTCGTCGCAACGAGTGGTTCCTTGCACGGGTGTTGTTGGACTTGCGCCGTGTCGCCTCCTCGCTGGTGCGATTGGCCCCTACAAAGGTCCAGTGAGTATTCGAAGCGGGAAAAGTGGTTAATACTTATGATACTGAAGGTTGCGTTCAGTTGAACAGGACTGGCGGCGTCCGGTGACATGTTCACAAGACCGGGGGTCGTTGGGAGGGAAGTCGTAGAGGCCAGTGCTCTCGTTGCCCTGCAATTATAGAATTAGATGTCGGTTGGGGGTGTTGTGCTCAGATCTACTCACAGTATGTTCAGTATTGCCCGGGTGGGCGTCGGAGTCGGCTTGAGTGTTGGCGAGATGAGAATTAACGATATCGCGAGCAGAGTGAGTCATGCGAGGGGTGCTAAGTCGGCGAATACGAGTATAGGTGTGAGTGTAATGTGAATACGAATGTGAGGCCAGAAATAAACGCGAGTGGGAATGGAGATGTAGGTGCGAATGGGAACGATGGAGAGATCAGGATGGGGGGTCAGTACGAGCTATGCGGGCATATAAATAGGCGAGAAAGTACTCACTCAAGCAGTGAGAAATCTCGCTGAAGTTAAGTCGACTCAAGACGGACTCAATGCCTCCATCGTGAGGAAGGGAACCCATGGAGATGACACGAAAGTAGTCTGGGAATAGGAGAATCACAAGAGTCGATATTGGAAATAAGCTGAGTTAGGTGGATCATCATCGAACTTTACCTAAACGGGTTCAATTATGGAGATCAAAGAGAAAAAGCTCTTACCCAGGCAAAAAGCGGTCCCAGGTGTTGGGAACGTGTGGTTGATTGAGGGCTCTTGTCAACAGGGGGTGTTGGGAACAAAAGAATTCGTACATTGAAGGTTGAGTTATGAACGGAAGGTTTGGGTCCTCAGAGATGTGGTACTGTCGAAGTTGGTTGGTTACGAACGCATAACGGTGGAGTGTATTTGGGGGTTGTATATGCAGGTTGGTCAAACCTGAGCAAACAGGTCCTAAATATGAAATAATGTCAATTAGAAAAAATCGAGAAAATGACGAAATGAGGGCACACGATTACTCCCATAGTTGTATGTGTTGAACTGCATGGACTGCATACAAAATACTACGGGGTCCTTGTGGCGGTCCCGCACATCCACCCTCCAAGTCCCCACAAGCTAAGGACCATGAATGGTTCAATACCTTGAAAATGGGGGTATGGGATCTAGTTGCAAGGATTAGTGCCGACTCTTAGCTCATACTCACGGGAAAATTACTATACGAGGAATGGTTGGTGTTCAGAAATTTCAAATGATGTTGGAGGTTTTCAGGCCGGCGTTGAGGAATGCACAGGGGTGGGCGCAATTGCTCAGAGTCTCTGTGGCTGAGCTGAGCACAATAATGGTGGGTGAAAGACTGCAACTGACCTCATGCTCTGCTCATGCCGACAATGGAATGTGCGCCAGTTATTACACCCACCCAATTCTAAAAAGGAATCGAGTTGAGGATTTTTGCGGGGTATATGAGGTCAATATATAGGACTGTGCGAAGCATGCACTTTCACCTAGTAACTATGGTTGTGGGCTACTTGGTCGTCTCACCAGCAATTCCTCCAACGAATTTCTCTGGCAGAAAACTCAGAATTGAGTGGCCTTATTAACCGGTTGCAGGGGGTCGCAATGGTTGGGCGTCGATACACATGGGCAGTCATTTAGGGCGTGGGTGGGGGCTGCTGCTGGGGAGTGGAGGCGGCTGAAATGAGAGTAGCGGCTAATGACAGTGGTGGGATACCTTGGCAACACATGATCTGGGACAAGTCGGGATCTCGAATTCCCGGATACCAGATACCGGATACTGGGGGCGCATACAGAAGGGGTAAAGGTTCGAACAGGCAGAGTACCATTTTCGCAGCCGTTATGGGATGTGGACAAGGTCGCTTTTACAAAAAAAAAGCTAAAAATTGTGACCAAAGAGCTGGTCTTGCATCAGGCGAATTCGAAGGGAAACCACAGGATTTGTGGATTTGTGGGTAACATTGGGCGTACCGTGTGCGAAATCACCTCCCCCCTTACTCTCTCTCTATGGTTCACCACTTCACTGTCACGAACTATGCCCAAGTACACCATCCCTACAGGCCCACGATTCGGAGCTGCCGATTTAGTTCACTCATTAGTTGCAGGTAGTTCGTCCGATGCAACAACTCCAGTCGTCTCGCACGATGAGACTCACCTTGTACAAGACACTCACGTTCGCCGTCGTCGTCATCATAAGCGGCAACGGATTTCAGCGCAAGACCCGCTCATAGGTGAAGATGTGCCACCACAACCCGACAAACGACACAGAGTTACGATTGAGGAAGTACTGGACCCGGAGGCTCCACCCCCAGCGGCCAGGTGCCCCCGCTACATGGGGCTGTTTGTGGAGGAATTTCCGGATCCATTAGCCGGCGCTCCTATCTCAAACGAACACAAACCCCCACCTGACTTAGGTGCATATATGCGCTCTGTTGGTCATCTGGCCAACCCGAAATACTTCGAAGCAGCCGAGTTATTGATGACATCACACCTAACCAATGCGAACAAGGACCGGCATCTGAAAAGCACGATAGTCAGTACCACACTTAACATGACAAACAGAACATAGCTGAAGTCCCCCCCCCAGTACACCGGCAATACTCCGTGGGATGGTTGCGATGCAATGTTGAACGACATCGACAAACTTGCGCATGGTCCGGAGTTCAAACAATACAAAATCCCCATTTTCGACGGCAGGCGACCACGTCCACAGTATATGGTTTGTCGCGACATCATCGACATAATTCGCGATTTTTTTTCGAACCTGGCATTCAAGAACCATATGCGGTATAAACCATGGCGGTTGTATACATCGGCGAAGAAGACCGAGAGGGTATATGCAGATATGGCAGCATCGGATTGGTGGTGGAAAGAGTTGGTGAGTGATATGTGCACGCATTTGTTCATCAGTCGATACTCACCAATTTTGCAGGAAAAGTTAATTGAGCAGGGACAACGAGATGCGACACTTGCGCCGCTCATCATCGCGACAGACCAAACGAATTTATCGATCATGTGTGGTGGGCAAAAGGCCTACCCAGTCTACGTATCGTTCGGAAACCTAGATAAAAACTGGCGTCGGAAACCCAGCAAGCACGGCATGTACCTACTCGGCTACTTACCAGTCGATGGGTTCGAGGACGTTCCAGATGACGACGAACGCAAACGCCTCAAGGCGGAACTGGTTCATCGCGCGATGGAGAAGATGCTCGAGCCATTGCAGACGGCTTCTGTGCATGGAGTCGAGATGTGGTGCCCTGACGGCTTCAAGCGCCGTGTCTATCCCCGTGTCGCCACGTATACTGCCGACTGGCCAGAGCAGAACCTCCAGTGCAGCACTACGGAAGGAGGGTGCCTGATCTGCAAGACAGCCTACAAGGATCGCGGCCACCTGGTCGATGCAGCGGAGCTATGGGAGCGGGAGGAGACTCTTGACGCGTTGCGCACATACATTCACACTAAAAACGAAGCTCATTTGGATCTGCTGGGGTTGAAACCCGTCTGGCCATGGTGGGGGGACATACCGGATGTTAACTTGTCCGCGTGCCTTACACCGGACCTACTCCATCAGACCTATCAAGGTCTTTTTAGGCATCTCGTCTGATGGATGAAGAAGATCATCGGTGCGGATGTTCTCGATGATCGATTCGCAGCGATGCCGCCAGCCGAGGGCCTAGCTC
>WSTI01004059.1:0-10656 GCA_019616915.1 Ceratobasidium sp. 423
ACGATACCAAATTCTGTAGTTGGTCTCCCCGTTCATCATTGGAGCCCTCGCAAAGGCCAACGTCGCATGGAAAGTGAGTCAACTAATGGACCATGTCTGTACTCGCCTGACAATTCATTCCATGTGGTTCTAGTTCTATTATTGGTTTCCATTCTCTCTGGCGACACTTATTACGATTTGCCACTTTATGCTTTTCAAGCATTATGAAATGCCATCTGACCACGAAGAAGCACCCGAGCATAAAAGCGTGCGCGAAAAGTTCAAACGAGTGGTGCGCATGCCAATTACGTGGTCAGTCGACCGGTTTTTGTGCATCTATGACTGGCGTATCACCTAACCGTAGCTACTAGGGTCGGGATAGTCTTGACTATCCTCAGTTTTGCGATCGCCAATGTCCTCAGCAATGTAAGGATCTCAGCCATTTTGGATTCCGAACGCGCTAATACAGGCTCAGTGGTTAACCTCATACCTTATTGATGTCAAAGGATCTGGCCCGGGTATTTCTCGATATCAACTATCCATACTCTGGGCTGGTAAGCCTAGTTATATTCACTAAAAAAACAAAGAACTCATACCTCGGCCCAGGTCTTACTGCCGGCAGAGCCTTTTTCTCCTTGCCATTTATCCACGTTCGTGAGAGGATGGGGAACACGCTTCTACTAGTCGCTATGGGTGGAGCAATTGGCTTGCTTTGGGCGGTCAACTCTGCCGCGTCAAATTGGATCGCTATCGCTGCCGCTGGGTTCTTCTTAGGGTAAATATATGCGGTACATCCCAGTGTGCGAACTTGGTGACTAATTGATCTATCTAGTCCAAATACACCAGGAATACTATCAATCATATCGACTCGCGTTCCACCAAGTCTAAAGGGTATTGTTGTATCTATTACACTTGGTACGTAGCCTGCTTCGCTAGAGCTCCATGCGCCAGATGCTGAAACGTTAGTTAACTAAGGTCTGGGACTAGTGGGTTCGACGCTTGGGCCCTTGATCTTTGGTGTAGTTGCTGGAAAGGTCGGCCCGGGCCTTCGCTTGCTACCTCCTGTCATCGTGAGTCTAATAGGTAGTATGAATATCACGATCACACTCATCCTTATGATATTAGATTGTATTTGCCTCGTTGTGCGCCCTGTTCTTTTGGGCAATCCCGCCTCGTAGGAAGGTTGATTAAACCCAAATTCATGATAGATTTAGAGTGGCTTTTCTTGGGAAGGTGCATACATGTACGAGTCTTTTAATATTTTATCATAGTAACGTCAATTCGATAATCATTACCAATTTCGCTTGGAGTGGATGATTTTGGATCGCTTCTACACCGTTTTCGTGATCGAGGTTGTCCACAGTTAATTCAGCTCTGGGGAAATCGGTGTCTCGGTTGGTTTGAATCACTCCCCTACTAGTAAGTATTAGATGAGACCAACCCTGCGATCAACCACCCATCCTGGTTTAGAGTTTTAGGTTATTCTTGGGTTCCGATGTGCTATCACGCCATTCGGACCGGTGCCCATGGGCATATATGTACAAATCGGATATCAGATAAGTCACAGTAACTGAACCTGGGACGGCGACCTTAAAACCTCTTACTGAACAATTGCGCACATGCACCGGCAGATCAATCCACCGCCCCCAATCTAGACTCCTACTTCACCCGGGAGTCAGGTAACTATACACTAAAATTGCTTTGCTCCATTGCTCGCTTTGTTTACGTGTTCGGTCGAGACCTCCGGGTCGCGCAATCTTACTATTTGTCGCGAGCGATTTACGTATCATCAGCCTTTTTATTCCAGCGTTTGCTGGTCTGATTTCTTCACCCTCACCCACACCTCTAGCTCAGGATGAGCCAAACTGTAACTTGCGAAATAGAACTCGATGCACTCCCACGACTAGAGCACGGTGCCTCTTTGGTCTACACCAAAAGTCTCCAGGCCCAAACCCCTGACGTTCTTACCGAAAATTTGAATGGGAAGTATTTTTCTGGGGCTACCCCAGGCGGCGATGTGAGCGCAATGGGCTCAGGCCATACTTTGGTTGGCCCAGCCCAAGCCAAAGAGACCGCCGGGTTCCGCATTGGAAATATTATAATTGAAGATAAAGTCTTGTATTTGACAGGGGTGGGTCATATTCAGATCTCCAATTGCAACCTGCTGAAACGTGACTGAAATTATCAGGCGTGTATGGGCAGCTTTGCCTCTGGTCTCAATTTCACTGCTACCGGGGCCAACCTACCTTCGTTCCAAGACCACTACCATCTATCCTATGAAACAGTGTCGCTTGTATTTTTGGCTGGTTTTGGAGGGTACGTGAGATATTTTAGTATAGTCAGCGCTCTAACTATACTAACGCGTGTCATTTAGCTATTTGGTCTCGTGTGTGCTCAACTCTGTTCTGCAGAGCGTGATCGGGACATGCAATGTATTACTGGTGAGCACTATATCTGCCCCCGAGACTCCCCACTGAACCAAAGGTAGATGGCTGGTGCATTGAATGGGGGTGGGGCTCTGCTCATATCGTTCGCTCCACCATTCCCATTGGTGGTAGTAGGGCTATGTCTCATGGGTTTCGGTGGAGGCTTCTATGAAGCTTGCCTTACGAGCGTGGTATCCCACGTGAGTCAATTTCCCGTGAGCAATAGTTCCTTGTGCTGATATACTTCGTATAGTTTGAGGACAGCCGACTCATGAACTTCATATATGCGTGCGCTGGGGTAAGTAATTCATCACATTTCCTTTGTGGGAAATTCCCCTCTAATTCACCCCCTCTAGCTCGGAGCAGTAAGTGAAAATGACCCGCTTGTTAGCAATACAACATTCGGGTCTGTAGTTGGTCGCACCATTTGTCATTGGAGCGCTCACTAAAGCCAATGCCCCGTGGAAAGTAAGTCCGAAGAACTAGTTGAGAATTGTTCAGAGCTCATAATATGCGGGTTATCTTGGGTTTAGCTCTATTATTGGTTCCCCTTATCCCTGGCGATTCTATTCGGCGTTTGTCATTTTTTGATTTTCAGGAATTACGTGACGCCGCTGGATCACGAGGAGGCACCCGAGCACAAAAGTGTGCGAGCAAGGTTCAGATTGGTGATGCGCATGCCAATGACTTGGTAAGTCAATAACCATGCTCCGAGCCACTTCCGAGCTACTCACGAACCTCATCGAATACAATTATATATGCCAGGGTCGGGATGCTGTTGATGGTTCTCAGCTACGCGATCGTTGACATACTTAGCAACGTAAGATCCTCACACACTCCAAGCTTAGATGACGCTAACTTTGACTTAGTGGTTAACAGCATACCTCATTGATGTGAAAGGCACCGCCCATGATATCTCCCGATATCAATTAGCCATGTTCTGGGCTGGTAAGCTTAGTTGTGCCCATTGATTTAGCGTGGTCTTATGCTCGTATCCAGGCCTCACTGCCGGCAGAATCTTTTTCTCTTTGCCACACATTCACCTTCGCGAGAGATTGGGGAATGCACTTTTACTCGTCTCGATGTGTGGTGCAATCGCCCTGCTTTGGGCAGTCAACTCGACTCCATCTGACTGGGTCGCAGTGGCTACCGCCGGGTTCTTCCTAGGGTGATTATAGGCAGGCTGCCCTGTTATGCAAGACAATTATTGACCAACCTCTACTAGCCCAAATACACCCGGAATCCTATCCATCATATCTACTCGTGTCCCGCCAAGTCTCAAGGGAATTGCGGTCTCTATCACAATTGGTACGTATCCCATATTCAACTCCACGAATCTCACTGGATATCCAACTCAGGGTCGGCCCTAGTGGGGGGAACTCTCGGATCATTAATATTTGGTGTGACTGTCGGAAAGGTCAGCCCGGGTCTGCGTATACTTGGCCCTTTCATTGTAAGTCATGTAGTTGCAAGGTGTAGGGCAAGATTATACTCATTGGTATTGCCTACGTGTCGTTAGGTCGTCTTAGCTGGTTTGTCCGCCTTGCTCTTTTGGGGTATCCCACCTCGCAGGAAGGTTGACTAAACCAAATGTTATGGATTTGTACCCAACGCTTGTCTTTCGAGAGCGCCTATATGGGTGCGATTATGTGGTTTAAACCGGGAAATAGCTGAGTTGTGTGTAACCTGACTATCGTGAACATTGAAGCGCCAATGGATACGATTATATACGTCCGGACCGAGCTTCCCAGACTCCTAGTTTACGCTGAGCTGAGGCCCTTGGTATATCCGTTTCAACCGGAAGTGCCACCCATCCAGGTCTGTGGTGATAATATATATAATCCCTCATGATGTACACTGCCGTGGTACCTCGGATGCGGGGTCTAATTTGCGGGTGGGAGCGGAGTATCAGGGAGTCGCATGGGCGACATCGGGCGCTGACTGAGATATATGCACAGATTAGTTACCAAATTAAGCCACATTACAGTAAGCGAACCCGAGACAAATAAATTGAATTCCCTCGTAAGTTTTCCAGATCACATGTGCGATCGATCAACGACCCTAGGTCTGGACTTCCACCGAAGTCAGGGGTTCATACACTTTATACTGCTTACTAGTTGCTTACTCCATTAAACCGACCCATTCCGCTTACGTCTCCGGTCAAATAGCACCTCCACCTGCCGAGTCAAGCGATCAGACTATTGTCGCGCACTGGCGATATTACGTACCCACCGGTACTTTTATTCCAAAAATCAGGCGTTGCCTGGCCTTATATCCAACTTGCTTATATCCACTGGTAAGTTCCTCACCCTCAACCACCATTGATCAGACACCCAGATGAGTCAAACCGCGACTTGCGAAATAGAGCTCGATGCGCTCCCACGACTTGAACATGGCACCGCCAAGGGCCTCCACGCCCAAACCCCGGACGTACTTACCGACAACTCCGATGGAGAGTACTTCGCGGGAGGCATCACAAATAACTCCGTGAATGCAATGGGCTCAGGTCACACTTTGGTTGACCCAGCTCGAGCTAATAAAACCGTCGAGCTACGTATCGGGAACATAATCATCGAGGAAAAAGTCTTGTACTTGGCGGGGGTAAGCTTTTGGACATTCGATCGAGTATCCACTTGACTAAGGCGCGGCTGGAATTATTAGGCTTGTATGGGTATTTTTGCAGCTGGGCTCAACTTCACTGCTACTGGAGCCAACCTACCTTCGTTCCAAGATCATTATCACCTACCCTACGAAACAGTGTCGCTTGTATTTTTGGCCGGTTTTGGAGGGTATGTGAATATTTCGGATACTTCACAGCACTCTAACCCCTGTCACTTAGATATTTGGTCTCGTGTCTTCTCAACACCGTTCTGCAGAGCGTGATTGGGACATGTAATGTCCTACTGGTAAACTCGATATCTAACTCGAGTCCACCCCTTACTGACTATCAAGCAGATGGCTGGTGCTTTGTATGGTGGTGGGGCTTTGCTCATATCATTCGCTCCGCCATTCCCAGTGTTGATAGTAGGGCTATGTCTCATGGGCTTCGGTGGGGGCTTTTATGAAGCCTGTCTTACTAGCGTAGTATCCCATGTGAGCATTTTTTCACCATATGACTATTTCTTGGCCTTACCCCCTTCGCGTAGTTTGAGGATAGCCGATTTATGAACATTGCGTTTGCATTCTCTGGAGTAAGTGCCTTCTCAGCCATTTCCGTGGGACTCGCATTGAGCTTTTTTCTCTCTAGCTTGGAGCAGTAAGCAGAAGTAGCCACCTGTTTCGTGGTATGGCATTGACTTGAGTAGCTGGTTTCACCTTTCATAATCGGAGCGCTCGCCAAAGCCCACGTTTCATGGAAAGTGAGTTTGGTTGGTTGGCATTCGCCTAAGTCCTGTATATTCACACAACCCCTCGACTTGTTCGGGCTTAGCTTTATTATTGGTTCCCATTCTCCTTGACAACCCTATTCACTATTTGTCACTACATACTTTTCAAGAATTATGTGACGCCATCTGATCACGAGGAAGCACCCGAACACAAAAATGTGGGGGCGAGGCTCAAATTGGCGATGCGTATGCCGGTTACTTGGTGAGTCGGTTTGTTCCCAACGCACCCACGACGTTCACATAATACTGCGGCGCGTACTAGGATCGGGGCGGTGTTAATTGTTTGCAGTTATGCCATCGTCGATGTACTGAGCAATGTAAGACTCTCGGTCATTCTCCGCTTTGAGGGTGCTAACTCGGGCTTAGTGGTTAACATCATATCTCATCGACGTTAAAGGATCTGCCCCCGATATTTCTCGATACCAATTATCTATATTCTGGGCTGGTGCGCATAGAATTGGCCTATCGTTTTAACATAACCTTATGCCCAGGTTCAGGTCTCAGTGCTGGCCGAATTTTCTTTTCCTTACCTTTCATTCACATCCGTGAAAGGGCGGGAAACAACCTCTTGCTTGCCTTGATGGGCGGTGCGATAGGCCTGCTCTGGGCGCTCAACACGACTGCGTCCAATTGGGCTTCAGTTGCCGTCGCTGGATTCTTCCTAGGGTAACTATATGCGCTCAGTTCTGTGTGCGAGGGTAATTACTAACTTCCACCAGTCCGAATACACCAGGGATAATATCTATCATATCTACTCGTGTTCCACCAAGTCTCAAGGATATCATTATTTCTACTATAATCGGTAAGTATCCATCCTCGAAATTGAATCCCCCGGTATCAACTGAATGTTCAACCCAGGGTCGGCCTTGGTTGGAGGAACCCTTGGATCGTTGATCTTTGGTATGACTGTCGGAAAGGTTAGCCCAGGATTGCGCATACTTCCTCCCGTTATTGTAAGTTTTATGGTACCGGGACATAGGGTTGTAACTCACTCTCTTGCATCATTAGATCGTTCTGGCTTCCCTGTCAGCGTTGATTTTCTGGGCCATGCCACCTCGTAGGAAGGTTGATTAAACCAAAAGTTACTATAGATCTGTCCATCCTATAGATTCAACTGTCATAATTGCCCACGGTAAAAAAAAACAAAAAACAATGAAATTCGGATGCCACGTGATTGCAGGCGTCTGCCATACTACATGTACATCCAGGCGAATAATATCAATTGACTTATTTTGTGTTTGACTTGCATCCCACCCAAAGACTATCCACGCGACACATAAAGTTGGTCAACGAACTCAAAGACGCGAGCAAGTTACTTAGCTTAGCAATGGATCGATACGTGCAGGCTTATGCTGCTATTCTGAGTCACTACGACACTGGCAGCACGGCCCAAGCACTTCTGGACTGTGCTCTGACCGAGCTTCCCAAGGTTTCGTCCTACGAGGAGAAATTCCAACTAGCCAAGGCGGCACTGCGGCGCACCCGGAACCAATGTCCTAGTCGCGTCCCCGTCAGCATTCTCCCCTTCGAGATATTGTCTCATATTTTCTGGTTGTCTTGGGACTGTCTATTCTCAGCCGACCGACGTCTAAATCTGGTCTACCCCAGCGTTCTGCTGCGGGTTTGCTCTCGCTGGCGGCAAATCACGTTGGCGTCTCATAAGTTATGGTCGCATATCGACGTGTACACGAATTGGGCGCCTAATTTGAGTCTCAAGCGGGCCAAGTTGTTTGAAACGCAGTCAAACCGATTGTCATTGGATCTGCACATAAAAACCGGACTGCTCAGCTTCAAACACCACAAGATTCTGGGTGATTTTTACCAGTCTGTTGCACCACGAATTCAGTCGTTCGAGATTCACCATGGTGACGATTTACACCCACTTTATGGTAATCAACAACCATGGCTGGATACCCTGCTTTCCGGCGTTGTGGCAGGGACGCTTACTCGACTGTGCATAAAATCCTACTGTCTACAGGCCGTACCTGCTTTCCTTATTGCCAGAGATTCAACCCTCGTAGGTCGCTCGTACATCCGGATCTCGGTTGCAGAGCGACAGTTAGAGCACCCCTTATCCTCTATCATAAAGTTGCAACTGAAAGGCATCTACCCGTTCTGGACCAGTCGCGCGTACTATGAGCTAGTCGAACTTTCCCTCGAGGCTTTCCGTGGGGCTAATATTGGCATCAAGGAATCCGAGCTCGTAGTTATCCTGCAGGCAAGCCCCAGGCTGCAAGTTCTTCAATTTGGTCTTGGGGTAGAATTGACGCAGAAAGACGGGTTTCCTCCCCCAGTGCAACTGGACGACCTACGGTCACTACAGCTGATTTCCTATAGTCACTCTGCTCGAGAATCAGTCCTCCGCATTGTGCATCTAGGACAAACCCCACTACAATTGACTATCAAAGTTGCCGATGAAGTTCGATTCGTTCTGCCATCAAGGACCTGGGCCGAGTTGGTCAGCTTTGCTACTCGATCAAACATAGCACTACTTCACATCGAACAGAGGGAAAGAGGGTTCTTTGATCCATCGAAAGTACTCCCACTGATGCCCCAGCTTGAGGCACTAGTGTTGGATGGGTTTTCGCTTGGTCAGCAGTGTGAAGAGTTACTCGAAGGATACGACGCCAAATCTTACTTGTTCATGCTTCTCGAGTATTCCCACCCTCCCCTGCCCCAACAGCTCAGGCAGCTGCGTTTAATACGATGCAAAATATATTGGAGTGACTTTCGACATGAGTTTGAGATCCATCCAACGGAAAAGCTGGCCCTGGATCGTTGTGAAGTGGATTTGCATCCCCCTTTGAGGTCTGATTTGGAAAGTGCTTCGAGGCGCATTACTCCTGTGGTAGAACTTTGCGAGACTCGGGTGACTCGGGTAGCATCGGGGAGTGGGTGTTGAAGTTATGTGATTCAGATATCAACATTCGAAGCCACCGTGGGTTCTTGATATAGTGAGTAAATTTCGCAACCACATCATAATTGGCTACTTCTGAATCAGTGTGAAGGCTCACCGATTGCACACTAGGCTTGATAAAGTTACCTACAGGGGTGGTTGGAAAATTCAAGTAATCTGCCTCCGATTTATTACAAAAACTTTCCTTCAAATACCAAATGACGTCTGTTTTGATACATCTCAAGGAATGAAAAGCTTGGAGGTGGTATATGCGCATACGAAGTTACGAATTCCAACCCCTAGCTTCTCGGATACTTCCTCAAGAGCGGGCCCTTTCCAAGCCTCATGGATTCAATGTTGAGCGTTCAACTCAGAGTCAACCCCGGTCAAGGAAATTCATTGGGTCTTGGTATGAGTGTCGGAAAGGTTACTAGTTTATACTTTCCCTACTCGTTGTCGTAGGAATGTTGTCTAAACTAGAAGTTGTGGGTAGGTTTCAGCAGATGGCCTCTCTTTAAAAACTCTCGCTGAAGGCAACTTACATCATCATTCTGTAACCTGTGATCCACACCGACGAGTGTTGGGTCCGAAATTAAAACCATGGGAGAGCGAGTTTAGGTTTTCTAGAGGGCAAAGCTATTTGTCAAGTGTAATAAATACCTCAAACGATTGTTAGTGAGGCACGAATCTGCGAGGCACAAACAGGACGGACTTTAAGCTAGAAGTACTAAATGCCGAAATAAGTGCCACTGCTGTGTGATCTCCACTTTTGAGAAGCACCGCCAGCACTGCACGGGTTTCTGGCGCTTCGAGGAGGCTCTCGATGTATTCTGTTGTAAACGTAGATAGTTATGTATTTCGTGGGTAGAACCGCATACCCGTGAGGCATAGATACAGCAATATACAAAAATGTATTACAAACGAGACTAAGACTCAGGGGGACGAGAGTGAAGTACGTGGTACGTCAAGTGTGAGTCGCAAAGGTCGTGGTGAGAAGAAGCAAATAAATTAATACGAAGATACTGCCACAAAGTTGTAAGTCACCTCATCTGCCGTACCGAACTTCGAGTAGTGGGTGCTCCATCACGTTACTGCAGGAGTCGTGTCAGTACCTAACACAAGGGTATATGCGCTTGGTCCTATAGTGACTCGGATTCAAGTTTGGGTTCAAACCCCTCCAGCACCGGCTGTGAGATCTTCTCCGATTTCTTTGCCGTTGCTTGGGGAGTGACAGGAATTTGGGGTGGATCGAATTGAGGAACGAGGATGGCGTTGCAAACTGGGGCCAAGATCTCCCGGGCCTTGGCGGGAGTTGCAGGCAGTGGCTGATGTCAGGTGTGTAGAGGTGAGATCGGGTGTATGTGAAAGATATTTGGCTGACAAAGTCGAGAGAATTTGCGTTAAGGATGTCGATTCATCGTCGTCGGAGTCCAAGCCATCGTTTGATGCGTCACTGCCATGCAGCCCTATAATAATGCGAGCGTATTTAGTATTTATGGAGTCAAAGGACTCGGTAGAACATACCATTCGATCCCAATTCTATAATTATGTCGGGGGTCCCAAGCGGCACGTTAACGGTGGACATTATAGGTTCATCAGCTTCCTTGGCTGCATCCTCGTACTCGTCTTCGTACGCGTCTTCGGCTAGCTCTCCATCCATGGAGGCGTTGTCCACATCGATAGCTTCCTGGCCGTCCATTGAGTCGTCTTGGCCTAACTTGACACTGCGGCTCAATTTTCTATGCGTGTCGCTCGAGGATTTAAGGATAACCTGGATGAATGCCCTGATCGGCCAATCGGCGTTGTATATCCCGAACTCGGGAATCAACTTGTAAGTCTATAGGACGGGTTAGCAACTAGCTCATTGGACATGAATGGACTGGGTAATAAAGTGTGGCATATACTTGCCTTCTCAATAACCCAGTCAACCAAGTGTTCCTCCTGTTCCCTTATACTCGAGGTCGTGTCG
>WSTI01004060.1:0-10647 GCA_019616915.1 Ceratobasidium sp. 423
TTCCCCTCCATCCGATTCCCCTCCATCCGATTCCTCTCCATCCGATCCCCCCCCGTCTGCACTAGAACCCCCCGATCCCGCCGCATCCGATTCCGAACCATACTCCAACGGCACCTTGCCCCTTTCCTTCTCCCTCCCCGCCTTCAGGTCGTCCTCGTCCGAACCTTCGTCTTCCTCCTCCGAGTTAGGCTGAAGAATGGGGAGACTTTTCTTGCGCTTCGGGGCTGGCATAGATCGTGAGTAATGCGCTAGGAATCAACTGAAAATTACTCACAGTCGTATTCGGCTATCACCGCGTCGTCTGAATCGCTCGAGTCAAGGTTGATAACCGCCTGGGCGCCAGATTGCGTCATAGAGGCTATTGGGACATCGGAAAAGGTCAGCTACTGGCTTGTCATACATAACGCAACTTACGAGCTTCAAAATCCAGAGATAAACCACGATTCAAGTGAGATTTGGGTGGACGAATGCGTGGAACGCTCTTATGGTTGGCAGACTCGGGGGTAGGGTAGGGAGGACGCGCAAGAACATCTGGAGACAAGGTAAGCGAACGATCTACGCGCATACATTCGTACTTACATCTGCCAGACGACGACGGGGTGTGCTCCCCGGTATTTGGCAAGCTCTGGGCACGTACACGACCGCCCCGTGTGGCTGAAGACGACCTCGATGCGTGAGTCCGAGGTGCCATAGGTGGTATGACCCTACGCCGCTTTGCTTCATGCTGATCCGTCATTGTTAGGCCAGTCGTCAGACGAGGAACAAGGGATGATGGTGGACGACAGGAGGAGGGCAGGGTGAGTACCGCAAATTTATAGCTTCGCACGCACTGACCACCCAACCAAACAATGCGGGCGCGCATCGCGCTCTCTAAAGGGGGTGTATACAGCCTAGTTGGGCGTCGAAGAAGGGAGGGATTTACATGATTACCAAAAAAGGTGTGCATTAGTCATAGCGCTTAATATATACATATATTCTATTTCGCGAGAGAAATGACCGTCCAGAAATGCACGCCAGGTGCAGCGCTGGCAATAACCATATTCAAACCATGTATTGATCGCCGACATGGTCAATTGTTGGTTTGGTGTCGATCAATTCATGGTCAGGACTCAGACGGGGCAAGCAAAATTCGTCCAATTAAGTATGGATCTTTGTGTAAACAAAGCCTGACTAAAGCCCGATTCAGCAAACCACACTTTGACCACCCTCTGATCAAAACGGGGTGAAGTCCTGTGAGACTGTACTTGCATCGCTACCAACTCCCGGCACTACTTTATAGATTTGTGGAATGCGGAAGACGGGAAGAGGTCACACGGTCTGAAAGTCCATGAGCAGGATTGCGCTATGGCATTTTCACCCGATGGCACTCAAATTGTAGTTTCATTTCGGAAGTCCCTTCAGATCTGGGACAGCAAGACTGGAGATAGCACCCTTGGGCCAATCACTACTCCGATTCCAGTTGACAGACTTTCCTTCTCCCCTGACAAAAGTCGCATTATCTACGCCAGCGCTGCGTCAGACGATAAAAGCATTTATGTTTTGGATGCCCAAAGTGGAGAGAACATACTCGGACCAATTGAGGGTCACACGGATCGTATCTCGTGCATCGGGTGCTCACCTGATGGCAGGTATATTGTCTCTGCCTCCAAAGATCAGACCATATGCCTATGGGATATCCAGAATGGCAACCTGGTACTTGGCCCACTCGAAGCACACACCGGTGAGATCAGTTCAGTTGCATTCTCACCCAATGGCTCCCGTATCATCTCCACATGCGGGGATGGGCTCGTGTGTACATGGGATGCTCGACAGCGCAACCTCACGTCCAGTTCCACCAAAGCACCACTCGATCAAATCACCTGTGTCAAGTTCTCCTCTGATGGCATGCAGTTTGTGACTGGTTCTGAGGCTGGGACAATATCCATCCGGGATGCCAATACCGGAGAGATGACGATGACAATCGGTCCCATCAAAGGCCACACCCGCCAAATCATGGCACTCGGCTTCTTGAACGACCGTATTATCTCGGGTTCACGAGATGGCAATGTTTGCATATGTGATACTCGGAGCGGAGAGGTAGTGCTTGGTCCACTTAGAGTAATTACATCACGCGGGACTTCGGCCATGGAATTTTCACCCGATGGCAAGCATATCGCGTCAGATGGAAATATCTACTTGTGGGATGTTCAGACTGCCAACGGGGTGCTTAGTCCGCTCACTGGTCTTTGGGGCTCCGCCATGTCATTTCAATTTTCTCCAGATGGCACTCGCATTGTTGGTGGTTCGTTGGGAGTTAGAGTATACATGGCCGTATGGGATGTCTCTGATAGGAAAAATCTATTCGGTGCCCTTGACGGACATAGCGATTCGGTCTACTCGGTCTCATACTCACCCAACGGCGCTCTAATTGCATCCGGTTCTAAAGACAGAACCATAATCATCTGGGATGCATCCACTGGGAAAAAAGCCCTTGGCCCACTTACAGGGCATTCTGACTCTGTCCTTTCTGTCAACTTCTCACCCGACAGCAAACGTCTCGTATCTAGTTCGAATGACAGAACAATCCGGATCTGGGATGTTCAGAATGGAGAGGTGGTGTTTGAGTTACTTCATGGGCACGAGAAGGACGTTACATCCATTGCATACTCACCAGACGGTGCTCGTATCCTATCCCTCTCTGGTGACAGCGTGCGCATTCACGATGCTCGAAGCCCCGAAAAGAGGGTTGGTCGTGTCCATTCTGCTTTTTATGAATCGCACTAACTTTGCCGGATTTAATTTCACAGGCTCCATCATGTTCCGAATCTGAAGTTGGCTACTGGACGATGAACAAAGATGGATGGGTTGTCGACGCTCAAGGAAGGCTGCTTGTCTGGGTCCCTGGGGATTTGCGAAGGCCGCTCAGGTGGCCGAGCACGCTGCAGGTCAGGGTTGCCCCGTATAGTGATGAAGTTCGTTTGAGGTTTGATAAGTCTCGTATGGGAGAGTCATGGGAACAAAGTTATACGTTGGAGTAGGGGAGGCACGGGGGTATGCCCCCGAGCGCATGTATATAGCACATGACCGCCTACGCGGGTATTCATCTCTCTTCCACCACCTCGTACACCCGTCTCCACTGTGGTGACGAGGGTGGATTCACACTTTCACGCACCTACCGCTTGTGTATACTACCATACCACATTTACTTGCTACATACAAAATTTCGGCCAAACGCCCTCAACGATCGGCAGCTCGTCGAGCTGGAAACAAGCTGGCAACCTATACCAACGAGCATTCCGACCCTGGACTCAGTCCACCTGAAGACAATACCAGCTTCGAGGAGGAGGACTCCTGCAGGCCCCTAGACAACGACGTTAGGGACGAAATACGAAGCGACGGCCGAGGCCCACAGACCTTGAGCTCCGCCGGTTCCCCATTCTTGGCAATTGGTCTCTCTGACCTTGAATCTTCACGCCCACCCAGCCGCGAGCGATCGGACTCCGAGGCAACCGCTATCCCCCCACCGCCACCATCGGCGAGCCTGTGGCATAGCCAGAGTACCCAGGTACCGACCCCGTGGCCACTAGCCCAGCGCCCAACTGGCTACCCTACCCCACCAAGCTCACAAGCCCAAATCCGAGCACCAGTCCTCCAGCTAAGCGGGCTGACAACATCCACCCCTGCGCCGACACCAACCCTCTGCGCACTTATACACGAGTCGCAAGGGGAGAATGTATCTGTCTGTGAATCAAATTGTTTTTCTGATGGCTACATACCCCTTTGTGAAGGAATGGATGGAGAGGAAATTTTTGAGCATGAAAACGAATCCATTGACCGCCTTGTACTACAGATATTACCCAACAACCCACACAACCACATCCCACAAACCCACCCATACCAGCAATGGATTCAACTAGCCACCAGCGAAGGGCAACCAGTCAAAGCCCAAGGCACCATCGATGCCGGCTCCCAAGCTAACGTAATTGACACCTCACTCTGGGCAGCAAACCAGAGCGGTCTGGGACCCTTGGCACCATCACAGACGCTCCTCCGAGTGGCGGATGGTAAGGCATCACACTGTCTAGGACGGTGGACCGGCCGAATTGAACTAGCCGGACTAGCACTACAAGCAAGTTTTGAGGTTTTTGATTCCGGGGGAGCATTCGAAGTCTTGTTGGGGAAACCCTGGCTCACACAAGCAGAAGCAATGCAATCATTTGCCGACGACTGCTTGCATTTACCAGGGCTGGACAAACCCCTAGCCAATGCATACCCCCTTGAGGAGGAGTTGGTGTGGCAGGCAATGGACGAATGGCTAGAACCGAGGGAGGGAGAGCCAAAAAAGGAGGAGTCGGGGGAGGAGGAACCAGAAGAGGGACCAGGGGATGAGAGGCTAGAAAGGGAGCCCAAGGCAAAGCAGCACAGGCGGAAGCGGAAGGCAGCACAGGCGAGGGAACCACGTCGGAGCCAGAGATTGGCTGTTCGAGGTAGCCGATACTGGGTACCAGAAACCCAAGTGGCGTTGTTGGAAAGGGAAGCAGGGATGGCAGAGACAGGAGGGGAGGACCCAAATACTAGGCTTGATGGAGCAATCGCAAGGGCAAACCGAGCCCTAAACCGACAGAAGCAGGCAGAGGCAGCAGTGCAGGAGCAGGAATTAGAGTCGTTGCAGATCGACAGGGAACACGATGCACACTTACCGATCACCCCATCCCAACGACAAACAGACCCATTTGCAGCAGACCGAGTTGCAAAAATCCAGAACCGAGTGTCGATCGGCGAAAACCTATCGGCGAGTGAGAAATCACGGATCCGGGCGCTCATTGCAAAGTTCGCGGATATCTTTGCGCTCGACTTGTCGGAAGTCAAACCAGTCAAGACACACTCGCACAAGCTCAACATTCCACCTGAGACGAAATTTCGCACCCGAGTGGGCCAGAAACCACTTTCGCAATCCCAGAGGACATGGCTATATGCAACCCTAGACGAGATGGAGGCGGCGAATATCATCAAACGAGTACCGAACACATTCCCGGCAGCCGTATCGCCCACCAACGTAGTCCCAAAACCAGGAGGAGCCGAGGAACCCTCTCTCGAGTATCTCCAGATGCTTGCGAATCAAGCCTGTGAAGAGGCAGGGATTCCCACCCGATATTCAGCCACACCAATCCCACCATCGGCCCCAGCCAGGAAAGAAGAAAAATTCCGACTAGTCCACAACTTCGCCGAGGTCAACGAGGTGACACAGATCCCAGCGTTCCCAATGGGCGACTTGGCGGCAAAACAGCGCAACGTTGCAGGCTACAAACGAGTCTGCACCATTGACTTTGCCTCGGGATTCAATGCGTTGCCGATGGAGGAGTCGAGTATCAAGTATACAGGATTTTACGTCGAAGGTCGAGGGCACTATGTGTACCTCCGGATGCCGTTTGGGCTCACCGGGGCCCCAACCTCGTTCTGCGAGATGCTCGCGGACGCACTCTACGACCTCCTTGGCGATGGTGCGGAAGTATGGATGGATGATATCTGCCTGGCGTTTAACGATTTTGAGGGAGGAATGGCGAAGTTGGAGAGGTTGTTCGAGAGGTGTCGGGAGAGAGGACTGTCGATCGCACCCGCAAAGACACTCCTGTTCATGGAGGAGGCGGTATTTGCAGGAGCAAAGGTGTCGGAGAGGGGGATACAGCCGGATAGGAGGAAGGTGCAGACGATCTTGGAGTGGCCGGAGCCAGCATCGGTGTTGGAAGTGATGGGATTCCTGGGGATTACAGGAGCTTTTCGAGCAAAGATCAAGGATTACGCGCGTATCGCACAGCCACTGTCAGATTTGGTGCGGGAGGTGAAGGTCGAGAAAAGGAGGGATGGAAAATCAGTCAAAGGCGAATACAAACGAGCATTGCAGAACAAGAAAGTCGAATTGTCAGAAGAAGCAAAGAAAGCATTTATCGAATTAAAACTCATCTTAACAACGGACCCAGTCCTACGAGCACCAATTTACGATGGAAGGAGGTTTAGGATCACGATGGATGGTTCGAAGTTTGGGTTTGGGGCGATGTTGTTGCAGGAATGGGAGGAGGAGGATCCAAAAACGAAGATAAAAAAGAAGGTATCATATCCTATCGCATTTGCTTCAAAACGAACATCACGAACCGAAGAAAATTACGCACCATTTTTACTCGAATTTGCGGCACTCAGATTCGCCTTCGACTCCTTTGCGCAGATCATAGCCGGGCAGGAGATCGAGGTCGAAACCGACTGCAAGGCATTGGCGGATCTATTGGCAAACAAGAAAATTAGTACAACGCACGAGAGGTGGAGGAATACGATTGTGGCGCACCGTATCATGGCGGTTAAACATCGACCGGGCAGAGAGAACCCCGTTTGCGATGCCTTGAGCCGGATGTGGCAGCATCGGGAGGATACAGAAGAGGGGAATGGGCGAGAGGAGACGGTGGATCCAGACTGGGAAGCACACAAGGGACTTTTGGCAGAAGTACAGTATGCGGTTATTTTGGGGATATCGTGCGGTACTTGGTTCTGGGGGCAGCAGACGGAGACGACTTGACGCCGGCGAACATTGAGAGAGCGCAGAAACGGGCAATTGGATTCGAGGTTGCCGAGGGAAAATTATGGCGAATCGCAGGCAAGGGATCGACGACGAGAATGCGTACCGAAGAAAGAGGGATTGGCGTTGGCGTTGGCGACTCACTAACCGGGCATTTCGGGCGTGACCTGACGATCCTGACCCTACTTTTGGCCGAACATGCGATCCGACGTCATTACAGCCGTTACAACTTGCCCACGATGCCGAAATTTTGGCCCAAAACTTATGAACGCGCTCCTCGCACCCATCACACGCGCTCGTCTCTTCGATCTCATCTGCGGCGACTACCTATCACTACCCACTGGCACCGGCGGACTTAAAACGGTCTTACTTGTCATCGACGTATACAGTCGGTTTACTTTCGGTTTTGCCACACGCGACGCAGGGACGGGAGCCTTCACGGTCAAATGCCTAGACAAACTGTGCGACACATTCATGACGCCGGCAAGTTTTATGTCTGACAACGGGGCACACTTCGACTGCCACGAAGTCGACGAGTGGGCGGCGAACCAGGACGTCTCTATCATACATTCACCACCACACGCACCCTGGGTCAACGGCCTTATCGAAGACGCAAACCGGATTCTCATCGGCCGCCTCCGTACTTCCTGCGCCGAAGATTTTGGGAAAAGCGCTGGAGACCCGAATCGCGCGCCGACTCCCCCTCCTCAATCGTGGCCGAAATTCTTGCAAAAAGCCATCCGTGACATGAACGACTGTATTCTCCCTTCGCTCGGATACTCCCCCCGCGAACTCCTCACCGGCGTCTTAACGGCCGACCGTAGCTACAAAGCCAGAGCCCATATTCGACAACATTACGCACCGCTCGGCACGGAACAGACGCCCCCGGTCGATATCAACATGGCCTTAGCGTACGCGCTATGCCAAGACGGAGCCGAGCGAGCCCTCGCACACGCCCGTGCCCGAAAACGCGCGTTCGACTCAAAGATTAAGCCGTTGCTCGCGGAACCAGGCGACTACGTGCAGAAATACGATCCATGATGGGACAATACCCATAGTACCGAGCGGAAACTGGCGCAGCGATGGTCAGGCCCGCTTAGAGTACGCGAACGGCGCAATGCCTCGTATGTCCTAGAGGACCTCGACAGGAATCTTGTGTCCCTATGTACACACGCTCGCCACCTGAGGCCGTATGCGCTGGAAACAGGACCGTCACCCCATAAACCCACTCCCCTGACCCCCGAAGAGCCTGAGTTACCATTCCTAGGAGCCGAAGAAGACTTTTGATCCACACATAGACTTTTTTTTCTGTTTTTCTTTTCTCGGCACTATTTAGCTTTCGTTGTTGGTTCTCACTATTAAACACTAGTTATAGTGGACTCTATATATTCCTGGCTTGTTCCGTATGTACTTAGAGTCTCGTCCGAGGGCGGACGTGGTTATGTGGGGGAGCACCTGGAGTAGGGGAGGCACGGGGGTATGCCCCTGAGCGCATGTATATAGCACGTGACCGCATACGCGGACATCTAGACTCTTCCACCACCTCGTACGCCCGTCTCCACCGTGGAGAGTCTATTAGAACGACCCACTTAAACCCCAAGTCTGTTGACGGACAGGCAAGCGGGAGGTACAAGATGCGAATAATGACGAAGGATATCGGGCATTCTCTGGGGGAGATTAGCTCTCTGCGCCAGTTTCTGTGCGTCATGTACGATGCTTGTGCCGGTGAGTGACCCCTTTGGAGCATCATATAGTGTAGCTCACCAGCAGACAGTGCAACGAAATCTATACCGCAAGTGTCGGATTTTACATCGGGACATAAGCGACGGGAACATCATGCTCGCACCTGACACGGGTGAGTATCAAAAACGTTGTGCGGAGGACTACGCGCATGTGAAGTTTGTGAACCAAGTGTTGGCAAAAAACAAGTACGTCTGAATAGTATAATAGAGGAAACCGCGATTAATATCATTGCAGGGACTGCAAGCCGAAACCGGAATGTTTGGTGATTGACCTCGGGAACGGTGCGGACCTGAATACTGAACGCGACCGAGATGTATTGACAGAGCGCACTGTAAGTTCCACCATTTATGCGGCTGACTGCGCACTAACGGATGTTCACAGGGCACCCCTAGATTCATTGCTCGTTCTGTTTCCTCCGGGGGATTGCTCGATCCGAAGACATTCAAAAGCGCCGGCGTGGATCTGCCACCAACGACAGAATCTCTGAGCGATTACCGTGAATACATGCACACTTCCGAGTACGACACCCTCAAAAGCTCTGGTCCAGCCACGCAGTCCCAGGTGAAATTCGCACATCAACTATTCCATGATGCGGAGTCGACGTTTTGGGTCATCGTTTGGACTCTCGCCCGGTCAGTTAAGGAAGGGTCCCAGCAAGAGGAGACACATCCAATTTTCCGCCAGTTCTATCACACTATGTACCAACATTTCCCGGACCCTCAGGAGGTGGACACTCGTTTGGGGCTTTGTCAACCGTCAGAAGAGTACTGGAAATCGGTTCTTCACCCTGACCTTGCAGTCCTGGCCCCGATGTTAGAGCAGATGTTCGAATACATCCAACCTGAATGGGCGTACCGACCAGAGCTGGATCCTGAACATGCGCACGAGGCCTTGATGCGACTACTGCTCAAGGAGCTAGTTCGCATAGACAATCATCGCGCAGACATAACCATTAGTATTGGAGGGCGTGCGACCCCTCCTGCTCCCCGAAATATGCCAACCCTTCCTTTCAGCACTAGGAGCTCCAATCGCCCCACTGCTTAGTATGCATACACCCCGCACTTGGTTGGTTATTCCCGCGCTACTGCCCTTCTCCTGCCCTTTTCCCTTCGTATTTAACCATTTCAACATGTACCTGATCCTCAGTGGACGCGATCACCTTACACACGTGCGGCTGAGGTGAGGACTCCTTTTCTACTCTCATCGTGTACTTATCGACGTAGTTCAGTTTCTCATCTATTTGTTTTCATTTTGGGTCATAATACATCGCCGTAATCATATTATTTATCCGAACGCGTAAGAATAGCTCGCTCGCATCGCTCGTACTCGTGTTCGCTCCCTCTCGTTCCCCGATTCTTGGCTCCTCCGCGCTCCTTTCACAAGACTGTTCACTGTAAAATCCGGGGTCTCCACGTGTGCCTCTACAACATTCCTTGGGCAGTGCTTCAATACTTGTCAGTCTCTCAATTGTCGCATCTATCCTGAATATACGTTATTAACCGGTAAGCTTTCTACAAGTACATAGGCGGTTACACTAGCTCCGGGAGTGGTTGCAAGGATGCCTAGATGAAAGGGTTAATGAGCGCATCGGCCAGGTGCCAGTGGAGAAGGAACTGCCTTGATCCAGTGTCAGGATCGACGACGCTTGAGTACAAGCCACGATCCAGCCCATAGCAGTCCAGCGACGCGAGCCCGGGAGCTCCCGAAATTATAAAGCCAGAGACCATACGGAAGCCCAAACTCGAGTCTCCCGAACCCATATTTCAAGCGTCGGCGTCCAGTCGTCTGTGCGTGTCTCCAAGGAATTGCGAGACCGCTTTCGCATCGTTCAGTGAGTGTATAACCAATGAACCCCGCGTTTTCGAGTTGTACAAGAATCCGTGGTAAGATAGAGACAAGTTGGATTCGTTGAAAAGGGTGTAGCACGCCTACGCTTGGGATTCCAACGTGCCTGAACCCATTATTTGCGGCGGTGCGTGGTGAAAAAGATCGCACCTGAAGACGAACTTATTACATATAGACAGGTCCACCGAGGTGAGGATCGTGACCCACCACACCGTCTCCCGGGTCTATCACACCTCCCAAGCGGCAGATCTATCGAATTCCCGGTAATGCCAAGCTCGAATACAGCCATTCTACGTCGGTCGTCTTGAACTGTGAGATACGCATCCACATGAACTATTCTCGAACCGAGATGGAGTACGAATCAGCTTACCTTGCCAGAATATCCGTTTGCGGGGTGGTCCTTTGAATTTGGGACCCCGTTTGATACTCGGTATTCGCGGCGAACTGGTACTCTGGCAACCAAGTCACACGTGGATATGGCAGTTCGCGTAACTAGATCTCGAGTACTCACTTCT
>WSTI01004061.1:0-10639 GCA_019616915.1 Ceratobasidium sp. 423
CCATATAAGGCAATTATGTTGGCATATTTTTAACATAACTTCCATATAGGGTAACTTATGTCATGCTTATGTCATCAGGGTCTCAGGGTCCCCTGCTACATATGCCAAAAAAGATTTCCCTCATCAGCCAACCCTACATATTGCTACATAACCATCTTGATATCACACCAGAAATTCTGTTGTTGGTGATTGCCAGGATGATGTTTGAAGCACCATGTTGATCAGTCACATCTTGAATGGTAATGCTTTTGATAGTGAGCATGATGGCCATGTGTTGGGAAGGGTTTGGATAATAGGTTGGCTCAGGGTCCACCAGTGGTTGAACATCACCCTTGTTGCCTGCTGCACCAACAACATAAACCCCCTTGGTAACCCCCTTGGCATCCTCTACAGCATCCTTGACACCCTAGCTGCCATCTCTGTCACTTGCCAGGTATTGATCAAGGTAAGCTCAGTGAATTCATATCACCTCTTGATGTTAGATCAACTTAGATGTACTTAATCATCTGAGGCAGTGGTTTCACTTTGCTCAATGCCTGCCACAGCACCTTTGCATACTTGATGTGGAGGTGTTCTGGCCCTTTGGTATTATACCTGTCTGGCATACCCAACTGCTGAATTGAGTGAGTCTGGTGTTGTAGCATATGGAGTTTGATGATTTTGTTGAAGCAGGCTCCCATTGGGTAGACCAACTCTGGCCTGTCCAGAAGGTGCTTGTGATGGTGGAAAATTTGGAGGTCCTCATCCATCTCAGCAAGATTGGATTCAGTCAAGCTGGTTGCATGGCCTTGGTACATGAAGTTGACAAGTGCATGCACCATTTCAGTTCTTTTGGGTGTGAGACTGGAAATTACTGCAGGTAAGAACCGTGCAAGCAGCTCCTTGCTCACAATTCCCATCCACCAGTTACTACTGATGCCTGCTAGTCCATTGGTGAAATGGGCTAGTCCTCTGACTGGTGGCATTGCAGCCAATCAATCATCAAGCATGTCCACCCTGACAAGTTTCTTCATCCAGCAGATGAGATGTGTTTTGATTGGCCTGGTGGAGGAGATCAGGTGTCATGCACATGGAGAGGTTCATGTCTGGTATGTCCCCCCACCATGGCCATATTCCATTGAGACCAAGGGTTTTCACATGATACTTGTTTTTCATCAGGATGTATATGCATAGCATGAGCAGAGTCTCTTCACACTTGCATAGTTCAGCCTAGAGCTGTCATGCAGGTACCAATGCCCTACCTGTGGAGTTCTGTACAGGCCAGAATTCATTGCAAAAAGAAAACTGAGTATATGCACAAAGCCTCATAAGCTATAGGGATGTATGCATATACTCACTTTTTCTTTTTGCAATGAATTCCAGGCTGTACAGAACCCCACAGGTAATGCATGGGTACCTGCATGACAGCTCTAGTTCAGCCTCATCTTTGAATTTCTCTCAGTCATTGTGGGTAGCCTTGCAAATTGGACATCCCCCCTCTGAGGTGCAGCACTGAATGTTTTTCTCTGGCCAGTTGGCAGTAAGTTCAGCTATATGAGGGTAGATAAGGCACAAACAACTGTCAGGACACCACATTTTGACACCCTGCTCCCAGGCTTCCCATAGAAGCTGGAGCATCTTTTCCATCACACAGTGAATGAGTTCAACCTTCAAGTGGCAGCATTCATCATTGTCCAGAATATCCTCAAATGCATTGACAGGTAGATAGCCCAGGGGATAAGTGCTGTGCTTACTTGGCTTCTGCTGCCATTCCTTGTGCAGGTTCCTGAATGATACATAAACAGCATAGGCCTTTTGGCCACCACACATGATGGATAAAGTTGTCTAGTCAACTGTGATAATAAGTGGCATGATTGTGACATTTGTTGCCCCTGCTCAATTGTTTCAACTGTGAAGCTGGTAAGCAATCTGCCAATGGACACACATGATTCATACTGACCATGACATCAGGTTGTCTATCATCAAATTTTGATGAATTAATATCCATATCCATGGTTGGCTGATGGGTGAATCAGGCTATATACAGTGCTGGACAAAACTGTTCACAGAGACCCCCATTTGGATAAGAGCAGCAATTGCACAAGATTGGGCCATCCAGTCAATTTGAAATTTGTTGATGAAATGCACTACCCTCTCAACTACATGTCATATTTTGTTTGGTTGAGCTTGGTTCAGCGATTATTGAGTTATAGGGAAAATAGTGAGGCATGCTCTTGTGAATGGTTTTGTCCAATGAAGTTTTGGGGGATAGTGACCCCACCTGTGCAGAGTGAATGAGCCTTGAGAATTTTTGGTGATTGTGGCAACATGATATGGGTAATAGTGCCTCACCACTAGCACACTTGGGAATGGGGTTGCTGGGTTAGTAGAAGGGGTGCAGCCATCTCAGTGCTTTGGTAGTCTAACACCAGGGTATGTGGCACTCAACAGGTCCCAGTACAATAGTAAAGTGGCAGATAGATTCTAATGCACTCCAAACCATCCCAAGAACTGTCTGGTGCAGGTATTAGAGTAAATCTATGGCTGATCAGTGCCCAGAGGGTCATGCCAAGTATGGACAGGGAGGAGGTTGACTGGTTGTAAGCTCCATACTGGCTGACAGACAACAGTTAGCAGCATCTAAGTAAAGTTGGGAGAAAGAGGGCCAATAATTTGAAGCCCCAACTATATAGCCTGAATATGCTTCACCCATCAGCCAGCCATGGATATGGATATTAATTCATCAAAATTTGATGACAGACAACCTGATGCATCTCCTCCCACCACTGCTCTACTGATGCCATATTGACATACACCCTTTCCACCTTGGTCATTGATGTGTACAGCCACCATGGCTTGTACTGTATTCAAGAAAAAATCTTGAATTACCTTGATAATATTGTGACAAACTTGGAATTGCAGACATGGTCATCACCCTTTGAATAGATCAATCTCATGCTGATCAAATTCCAGGCCATGAACAAGTTTGTCAACATCAGCTAGCAGGCCCTCAGAGCTTTTCCATGGTGTTTTGCCTGTGTACTTTGGGTTTTTTTAGTCAGCCTTTCACCCCATTTGTCATTAAACACAATACTTACCCTTTTCACTTTTTAAGTGTTGATCCTTATCAGCATTGCTTAGACTGGAAGTTAACAATAACTCAGCTACCTCAAAGTGGTCAGGGTCTGCCATCAGTCCACAAGCATGCATATATGCAGCCAAATCAGCAAGGGACACATGCTCATTTTAGATGGGTGAGCCCACCAATGGATTGGGAAAATCCTCAGTGTGTACTGTAGTCCTTTGTAGTGGTACAAACCCCATGACCACACATGAATACTGCCAGTGGATTTGGGAGGAGTGGGGGCTGCTGTTGTCAGATGTGGGGAATCAATATCCAGTGTCTCTTTGATTGAAACCCTGTGTTGTTTGTCCAGGGGTGGTTCACATTGGTTGACTTCCACCAGCACCTGTGCCCATTTCAAGAGCAATGTGTGTGATGCCACTTTACATGCTGGTGTGTGCTTGTGGTTCTCAGAATGCACAGACCCACCAGGTAGGGGCTCCAAGCAAAGTCAGACAAACAATCAGCTCAGTTGCAGTTGGCAGGTCAATCAGGGTTGTTGAACTAGATACTGCTGCTGAACTGGGTTTGGACAGTGCAGCCATCATGGTGGCAGTCCCAAGTCACAGCTTCATCAACACAGTGTATTACCCCATTATTAGTCAAGGTAGTTGGCAGCAGGTTTGTGGGTTGTAGTGAGGGTTGAATTCAGGGTTGAATTCACACAAGTAAGTTGGGCACCCTTCAGGACCTTAGTCTCATGCCTCAAGCAGTTTCATGCCAAACCTGGAATATGTTTTCAAGATACACAAACCACTGGTCATTCAGCCCACTTTCAGGTGAGTTTCTGTGGTCTGAAGGCAGCTTTTTACCTTGGCACACATTGTTCTTTGTGGAATTCAAGAATAATGCCCCCCCCATTGACCTTGAGACTAGTCTGTGATTAGCCCCATTCAATTTTTGTGATGGCTGAAATTCACCACCTGTGGAAACATTTTGTTCCTGTTGCTTGCCCATATACAGTGCCCCACAAAATCATTCTTAAAAACCCAGGTCCTGTATTGCTGGAGACCTTGTGCCCCAGGAACCTGCTTACACAATCTGAGACTTCTTCATCTGAAACCCAGTAACCCTCTCTACCTGTTGCATCTTGTTTGGATTTGTTTGGTTCACAATTGCCCTACATATTCCCAAAACACTCAATCCATTTTTATGAATGATTTTGTGCTTACCCAATAATTCTGGGTTTTGCCTTAGTTTACTCCCAATCCAGACCTGTACCATTCTTGCTGGTATGCTTGTTAGATGCTACATGATGTTGTCAATTCACACCCACAGTGTTGGGCCCATTCATCATCTTATAGTGGGTTTAGGTGCTTTTTAATCAATCCTTCACATACAGACCACAATCTGTATGTTATGGTAGTTTGGCTTCATTAAATTTGATGAAATTTTCACTTACAGGACTCTCTCACCATTGGGTAGGCTATTGCACATGAATTTGGAATGGTCTGGATGTGCTGGCCATCAGTACAGATATGACCATGGTTGGGGTAAGGTGTCAAGTTATAATCAAATGGTGGAAAACTGTTCAAACTGGTAAATCTGGAAGAATCTGACACATGCACTATCTGCAGAGAGCATAGAACAATGATATGACAGTCAGCCCTGGGGGATGGAGTGTCCCAGACCCAAGGAAATCTCACCAACAATAAAAAAATTCCCACCACATATACACATGCCCATTGTGTCATATCTCCTGGGCCATCAAGAAGTCAGATCACATCTCCAATCACTCAGAAATAATTTTGGGCCCCCAATTTACTATACCTTTATTTATGGGACATGGACAGTGAACTTTTGTGAGGCAGTTAACATTCAACATTATGATGAACATTTTGATAGGTAGATTTTTGATTGTTGATGGGGTAACCACAAAATCATTCATAAAAACTGATTGAGTGTTTTGGGAATATCTTGGTCAATTGTGAACCAAACAAATCCAAACAAGATGCATCAGGTAGAGAGGGTTACTGGGTTTCAGATGAAGAAGTCTCAGATTGTGTAAGCAGGTTCCTGGGGCACAAGGTCTCCAGCAATACAGGACCTGGGGTTGTATGAATGATTTTGTGGGGCACTGTACATGCTGCACTTGCCCATATCTGTGCTTTATTTCACTCATATTCAACTTTCTGGATTATCATACTACTCTGGATCAGTCTATCTCCACCCTTTTTGAAATTTACCAGGACCAGCTTCCTAATTGCCTCAGCCACTACATCCCTGACATCCCCAACCTGACACCACATTCCTCAACTATCAGCCACTTCCACTGCCACTTGCACCTCATTCATTGGCTCTGTTCTCATTCTGGTATGGACTCAAGTGCAAGGCCTCTAGAATGAACAAACTGCCTTGCCACTCAGCTTCAATCCCAGAGAATTGTCCCCAGCATCCCCACCATGTCCACATTCCTTGACACCTGACAGCTGCCAACTGACTTGCTACCTTGTTTGACAAGCTCAGCCTTGCCTGATTTCATAGTCTTCCTGCCTGCCCTGACTATAATCTACCACTAGATGCTGGTAGCTGAATTTCCAGCCTGCACTTGAGAATTATTCAACCTCTTGCAGGTCTTGATTGTGAACATATGGGTTCAGGTGAGCTCTGGATTGTTGCAGAGGCCCAGTATCTTTGATAATGCTCATGGCACTTGCAAGCTTAGCTCCTGGTTTCATTACACAGTCATCATTTTTTTCATTCATTTTTTCATATTTTTTTAACCCAAGCTTAATACAGGTATATAACCCTATTTTATTAGTCATATCTCCCTCCTCATCTTGTGTACCATGTACCTTTGACTAATTCAACTTTTGCCTTTTGCTCTGCAATCTAAAAAATTCTTCCCATGTCTGGAGACTTGCTTTGTTTGCAGCTGAGATGGGCCAGCACATTGGAATGTCATTGTTCTGGCTATCAACACATGTTTTCTATGATTGGGAGGTAGGTTTTTATGCTTTCTAAGTGAGTTTTTCCTTCTCACTTGCTGTTTTTGATTCTTTTTCACAGTTCTGCACCATCAGATCAAAAGGATGGTCAGTTTGGCTTTGATCATGATGAAATTGCCACTATTGATTGATTATCCAGGAATGGGAGATCTGCAATGAATGGTGTTCATAACACTCTTTAAGGCAAGCTTCTTTGAGAATCACATCAAAGTGAGTTTCTTGTGCTTCCCATTTTTTGATTATACCTTTTTGTAGCATCACAAAACACCCACAAACAGAGTGAGCTCACATTCATGCTCAACAGGCCTCTCTTGCATGTATTGTCCTGGAAATTTGGGCTGTCTGGTTGACTTGAACAAAATTTCCTTGATATCAATGCTGATGTGAGTCAGCATTTTCCCCTATTTATACATTCACTTTGCTGGCACTAACTCCCCACCCCCATATCTGCATTGACTTCCAATCCAAACCTAACTTGCATTTTTGTTGTCATTCATCCAATGTATGACTCATTCTGCTCATGACCACATCAATTCTATTCTTGAAGACTCTCAAGCTGACTCTAACACTCAAGCTGATGCCCAACTTCACTCAACTGTAAGTTTTCTCACACATATTGACATGCAGCTAGATCTTAACATCCACCCCAAGGGAAAACAAGGTGTCTGTCAGTCTCTATGACCTCCCCCCCACCAATCCTCAATCCCAGGATTCCAGGGGCCAGGAATATGTTTCCAGGTGTTGTAACTCCCATTCAACCAAGCAGGGTGTTCATTACCATAGGTATCAATTTCCCTGTCCCTCCTCTCCATACTCACTTTGCTTCACAGGTGCCACCCACACAAAAGAAGAAGAGCAGTGCCTCAAGTCTAATGACACCCATGCCAAGAAAGCATTTGAGCAGGGTCCCAAAGCTTAACCCTCAGCACACCAATGCTGCCACATTGAGAGCAGCCCTGAGTGTGAAGGGGCCAATCCTTCTGACACTGAGGCAGTACCTGCTGCTGGTCAATGCAGGCATGCCATGAAACACAGGCATACCAGGAAATGTGGGAGGTCTTGCACTATCCATGAGGTCTCCAAATTGCCCTCCATTGGTTCAACCAACAGTGAACCCAGGCAGCCAAGCCAAGCACCCAGTATGTGTAAAATGCCACATATATGCATGTTTACTAACCACTACCTTAGGTGACAGCCAGCACACATACATTTACAACACCCTTGACCACCAAGGCCTTGTCAATTATGTGCAGGAGAAGTTTGGCTTCAATGTCCAAGGTTGTGACACCCAAAGGATTATCCATCAACTCTGGCTCACCAAGGCAGAACAGGTGTCTCAAATGGGATTTACACAATGCCTGGCTTCAGTATGTATAGTTTAATTTTGATAGACATATATATTCATGCTCTAATTACTTCTGATTAGATGCTCATGCTACCACCCACCCCTTTCTAGGCAGGGGGTGGATGGTCTCATGGAGTGTTGGGTGGTTCAGGGTCCACTGCTCCCTCCAACTCCAAGAAGTGCCTGTCCAACACCTTGGCTCCATCTGATGGCTCCAGCAAGCATCAGTGCACAGATGTTGTAGTAGGGGATGACAGAGCAATGGAGCCAGAGATGGATGATGACCCTATTGAAAACACTGAGGCTTCTGTCTGCATGTTTGCCCAACAAATTGCTGCATGCATGAGCTTTGATCCAAGTGTTTGGCCCCCACAGTGTGGAAAACATGCTCCTCCACCTTGGCTTGCTACTACACCAGCCACCATCCTTGAAGCTCAGCTGTCCAATGTCCCATCACATTCTCTTGGCAACTCAATCCCTCTGCTGTGCTCCCATCAGGCTAATGAACCACTTTCTCAGCTGAGTGTATTGGCCCCCCCTCTGGGACCTGAAGTTGAGGAGCCCAATGCCTAGCCTCTGCCTTTCTTTATCCAGAGCCCAGGCCTACTCACTGCCATCTCCATGCTGAGCTCTGGCACCACTTTCATGTTGACACTGACTGCTGGGCCAAGGCTGCTGATGCTGCCCAGGCTGTTCAAGCTGAGGTTGATGAGGTGCCAGAAACCAAAACCAAAACCAAAACCAAAACTGACTCTGAATCCAACACTTCACAGTATGCAACATGTGGATCATCTAATCCATGTACCTATAGGAGCTACCACTCCCACATCCTGTCTCAGCCCACCAATACTAACAATGCCACCAATGCATTGATTCAACCCAACTCCCTGAACCTCACACCTTCTCAACTCATCTGCAGGGAGCATGCCCAAGCCATCACAGCCAAGGTCCATGCTGAGATAGCTGATCTAGTCCTACATTGCTCCTTGTGCCTATTCTCTGATGCATTGCACCTGCCTGCCTCTCATACTCAGCCCTGCTCACCCCTGGGGAGCCAAGGTAATTCCTTTGCATGGGGGAGTCTCATTGGTTGGATCCCACTGCTGCTGCCAATATGCTGGCATTCAACTGGGCAGTGGCTCAAGGTGAAGTCACCTCATTTGTTGACAGTGTCACATGGCATAGTGAGTGCATAGCCCATTGTGCACCTCCAGCCTCCCAGCCATGTGATAAGTTACTTGAGGATGACATGCTAAGGGGAAATGGCTGGTAAGTTAGATTTTATCTTAACTTGAATAGTTTGATATGTACTCATAATCCAGCATTATGCCTGTGCTCACAAACCAAAGCCCCTGCAGCACAATGTTTCAGGCATTGAACAACAGGTCCTGGTTATGAACTTATGGTGAAGATACACCTTTTTGCCTACACTCTCATGGAAGGTGTTTATCAGAGTCAGGCAATGTTTCTCTGGTGGGCTGCCATTGTGCATGAGGTGACATGGCAAATGGAGTTGCCTGGTCAACCTTATGTAAGGCCAGATGATGATATTCTGGAAATTGTAAGTTGATTATGTGTTACTTCAATTTAGTTGGCTGACATAGTCTGGCAGATGGTCAATAATATTGTGACCATGTGAGCCAAGGTAAAGGAATGCCTGCATGAATTCACTGTGAGGGTCACTGGGTTTCAGCAAAACAAGATGAATAAGAAGGCAATGCAGGACAACCTTGCTCAGTTCAATGAAATCCACCCAAATTCTTTCCACTGTGTGGTAAGTTTGCGATTTTTTTTGTTTTTTACCCAGATATATGCACTAACATTATGACTTCATCAGTTGTCTGACCCTTGCCAAGGTGACTATGAGCATCCTGAGATCAGCCACTGCATCTTGCTGATCATATTCCATGGTCTGAACTTGGTCAGAGTATTGTACCCAGACTATTTCCAAGACATGCCTCTGACCACCACTGCATTTTGTTTTACTATGGTAAGTTGTATTTTTGCCAATCTATTATCTTACTAAAATTTCCTAATTAACCTACTTTTATACGGTGGCAGTTCTGTATTGAGTGGGTGAATGGCTGGCACCAAAATAGTGACCTCAGGATGGGCACCATGCAGAAGAAGTACAAGGCCCAACTGGCCAGGTTGAAGGAGCTCCATTTAGTCACCCCCAGGTGCATGAACCAGTTGTAAACCAAGTGGAGGGATTATGTTGCATAAGTATTATATACCCGCACCTTCAATACACAACTAAATTCATTAATTACAGTGGGTATTTGGGTGTGCTCTTCAACCACAACAACAATGACACTGCAGCCCCATGCCAATTGCAGATGAACCCTGACACCCCTGAGCTGGACAATGCCATCTCAGTCAAGGAGATGGAAGCCTTATTGCTCCAGACAGCTCATGAAGAGAGCCTACAAGAGCACATTGAAGTCATGGCTGCTCAGGAGCTAGAGGAGCCAATTTATGTGGGATCAGATGAGGAACCCTGCCCTTCAAACCTGCACCTTTGCTCCCCAACTCTGCCTGCAGTTGAGTACAATGAACACAGCTTGCTGACCACTTGTGCTGAGGGTGAGGGCCATGTTGATTAGGTAGTTCCCCTTGTGGACTTGATTGAATATCTGAATAACTGAATAATTGTATAAATATGTCTTCTCCCCATCCATGCCTTCCCCTGCTTACTGTTGTCTCTCATTACTTATGCAGCAGTTTCTTGGAGTCTGAAACTGAAACTGAATTGGCTTGAATCAACCCCCACTCCCCAAACTAACTCATCCATTGTGCTTTACTTATTCTGTCTTATACATGCCATTTCATGAATATATTTTCTATTTGTATTTCACCATGTCCATGCAAGACCCAATTTGTTGATCCTGATCACCCAGGGTGAGTATATGCATTTCACTGACTTCTCTATGCATCCATCATGACATTTCTGGACCTAATCCTGTTCTGTTTAATGCAGATCCTTCCTTATCAAGTGTCACAACCCACATCACAGTTTCTGTACTGATCTCAGGTTGTCTATATAGCAATATGTAGGCTTTACTCACAAGTGAAGGATATTATGTGCTATATGTTTTTGAATTGAAAAAAATTAGGATTATTAGTCAGGGGGTCAGATAACTAGCAGACCCCCCAGATAATTATCAGGTACAATTGAAAAATAAAATATAAATGAAATAATATAATTAAGGGAGAATATAAGGAAAAGTGGAATGAAATAAA
>WSTI01004064.1:0-10580 GCA_019616915.1 Ceratobasidium sp. 423
CGGTGTAGTAGGGGCCGGATCCTGTATATAGTCTCGGTCACATGACCTGTTATGTCATCTTCTCTCGACCACACTCCGGCGTGTCCACCGTGGTGACGAGGTGGTCTCTTTACCTTACGCTCTGAGGTTAAGCCTCCTTTACCGATAAAACGCGTTATATAGCGCGACTTCGCTACAACGGCGAGCTACAAGAGGCCACGCGACCCGAAAGGTCGATTTTTACCCAAACCTAGACCACTACTAGACGATACAACAGACGATACACATATTAATACTTCTGCTTTACCCTCGTCCTTCAACCCGTCCTTCGAGAACAGCCCCAGAACCGAGCCGATCCCATTTCCCGAGAGCCCGGGCGTTCCACCTGAACATCTACCCTCGTTCCCGCCCTCGGCTACCGGCACTCTACGTGGCAGAAAAGACCGTCGGGACTTCTCCAACCCGTTCAGCCCGTCCGACCTCTCGCTCCGCTTATCCCAAGCAGCAGACGCTGACAAACGCGAGAGTTACGCGCCATCCCCGTCCACGCGTTGGTGCTCCGTCTCGCCCAACCGCTCCGTTCAAGTCTCGCCCGCGCTCTCTCTCTCGCCGCCGCGATCACCCGCCTCTCAGGCACCTTATCCATCTATCCCGGGGCCAGCATCCCCCTCCTTAGGCAAAGCCGCCGCGAGTGCTATGGGGGACTCTACGTCGTCACGAAAAACCGACCCGTGGCCCCGCCTCCACGTCATCGGTCAATTCGTCGACGAGGGTCTCCCCACATCCGAAGCTGAGTACCGTTCAAGCTTTTTGCTAGCGACCCAAGGCCATTCTGACGAGGACATCGCCAGACTATGGGTTGCGAACCTCAAATACGAGGGAAAGGCTTGGTGGTGGCACCAGAAGCTCATCAGTAACGACGAAGGGGCGAAGGCAGCACAGAAGTGGTCAACGCTCAAGCTAGAGATTGAGAAGCGGTGGATCTCCCCCAAGCCCAATTTTGAGGCATACGAGAACCAATGCTATGAGGAGTGGCAGGCGCACACTATAGACGTAGCAGCCATGGTACCCGAACTCGAGAAGGCATCGACGAGTGGCCGAAACCCGATCGAAATCTGGGCAATGCGGCATAAATCCCTCGCGCTTGACTGTGAAGGCGAGTCGGCGCGTTCTCGTGTACACCACCTCATCCACAGGGTCCTCCCGCATTTCATTGTCGACATGCTACCCAAATTCTCGAGCTATGGCAACGACTTCGACGGGCTCATCAAGGACATCGCTGCGCTAAACCCACGCTCAGTGCTCAACCGATATGTTGACAGTGCCACCCTCAGTGCCCTAGCCAGCCTGCGCATCTCCGAGCAACCCTCCACCCGCCTGCCTACGCGTTCACGTCCCACCAACAACTGGCCTGCCAGCCCAGCTCCAATGCAGTCCCTGCTAGCCCTCCATGCAACACCGTCGAGACTTGCACCCACGCCACGGGTCCAGTTCACGGACCCTCCTGTCCAGCCCACCCCTGCTCCGGCTCCCACCCTTGCTCCTAGGGCACTGCCACAACCTCCAGCCTCCGTGATGGCCAGACCAACCCCAGCACGTGCGGAACAGCCGCAATCACCACCGCCTGCGCCACTACCATCCCTCATGTCGCAAATAGCCCGTGCGGCCCAGTCGAACCCAGCCGTGCACCCTCGTACCCCCTCTCGTGCCGAGTATGAGCAGCAGGTGCAGCAGTGGCACACCTCGTATGGCGAGGCAAGGGCATCCATCCTCCGCCCATTCCCTCTAACTCCTGGATCGGCGCCGCCCACATCCAAGCTCTGCCCAGTATGCGCCAAAGGAGAGCACGCAGCGATTGACTGCAATGCCTCACCAGAGGACTGGCTACCCGCGTCTGAACGACACTACCATGCAAGTGTGCAGCAGAACCTGCGGCGTGACGAGACGAAACTTGCCCGCTCCAACCCATTTACACCCACTCCAATCCACCGTCGTCGCTCCTCGTTCTCCCAACCCGTCGAACTCGTTGAACCCATCGAACTTATCGAGCATGTAACACCATACGATTACGACTTCGACTCGGGAAACGAGGAGGGTCAGTGAGTGAGCCTGGTGGCCTCACTGACCCAAACGTAGCCAAACCAAGCGTGTCGGAACCGCTGGTTGGCTCGGGGACTGTCGAATCTTCTGTGGACCATGTTATTTATCCTGCCCGTGTACCTACGGCTTCATGTCCAGAATCGATTATTTATTCGCGGTACCCTGAGAGTGAACTAGTGGTGGAGATTGGGAGTATAGAGGAAAATCAGCCAAGGGAGCACCCGTTCAAGCTTCGTGTAAAGCTCACCTCGATGGATGGGACACCGTCGACGGAGCTGTGGGGAACCATTGATGGCGGAGCCATGCTCTGCGTTGTGGATTCAGTCGTTTGGGCTCAAATAGAACATTCATTCGGGAAGCTGGCTCCTTCGGGTGTTGTGTGCCGCATGGCAAATGGGAATCGCGTACCCTCGATGGGTAGAGGCTCGGGCTCCATCTTACACCAGGAGTGTATCTGGCCATTTGAATTCGAGGTCATGGACTCAGGAGGTTCGTTCGAGGTCCTGCTGGGCAAGGACTGGCTCCGACATGCAGAGGCGGAACAGATTTTCAAGTCGGATGCGATCACATTAGCCACAGGTGCTGGTCCTAAGTACGTCGAGAATGAGAACCCGAGGAGTACGCAGCTGCCAACCAAGCCAAGAGGCCCGAGACCGAACAACAAGCCCACTCTCCCGCATGCACAGACCCCACCTGGAGTACCAGTACCCGTCCTGTCACCTCCACGCCCACACCCCCCACGTCGCAGCGAGAGACTCCGAAGCAAGAGGGACAGCCGGGCATTAGCAGACAAAGGTTGGGCAGCCAAACAGGCCTTGGTGGACTACGAGCGTCACAACCCAGCCGAGCAGTCAGAGCAGGCTGAGTCAGGTAGCCCTAGCAGGACGGTAGAAGATTTGTGGTCAACAGCCCAAGCGGAGGCGGAAAGTGAACGGATGCGATCAGTTATGCTTACAGAGGAGGAAGAGCCAACACCGACCTCAGTGCAACCCCTCGATGATATACTGGATAGAGCTGCACGAGTGAGAGCACGACAAGGAGGTCCACCCACCAGGGCACAGCCAGCCACCCCTCGAGTCGCAAATCCCCCATCCGAGCGCGAGACAGACCCATTCAACTCAGAGCGAGTCGCGGAGATCCTACGCAAAGTCCGCATTGGGCCGGATCTGTTGGCAGATCAGAAAACCGCAGTCCAAGACCTACTCCGAGAGTTTGCGGATATCTTTGCCCTCAGTCTGTCAGAGGTTCGCGCAGTTGATTTCTCGGAGCTCCACCTCGATGTCCCCCCGGGCACCACATTCCCCACACGAGTAGGTCAGAAACGGATGACGGAGCCACAGAAGCAGGCGCTGTATGGGATGTTAGACGAGCTAGAGTCAGCGGGTATCATCGAACAGGTCACACAGGACCAGGTCAAAGCTGTCTCACCTATCAGTCTTGTACCTAAACCAGGTGGCGTCGATCTCCCCACTCTCGAGTACCTCCAGCGCCTAGCCAATTCCGAGTGTCAACGATATGGCATTCCCATCCAGTTCCCCGAGGCCGGGTTCCATGAGCCAGAGCAAGCACGTGGGCCAGCACCCCCAGCAAAGTGGCGACTTGTCCAAAATTTCGCGTCAGTGAACCAAGTAACCAAGGTCCGGTCCTTCCCTATGGGAGATCTAGCAGCCAAGCAGCGGGCAGTTGCAGGACATCGCTTTATCAGCGTAATGGACTTGCATGCTGGGTTCCACGCTATCCCAATCGCGCTGGAGAGCATTCCATATACTGGGTTTTATGTTGATGGTCGAGGACACTATGTGTATAAGCGCATGCCGTTTGGACTCACCAGCGCTCCGACAGTTTTCCAGGAGATGATCGCGACAGCATTCCACAACCTCCTAGGGAAGATACTCGAAGCCTGGATGGATGACTTGGCAACAGCGGCGAATACATTCGAAGAGGGCATGCAGAACTTACGCGCCATATTCACCCGGTGTCGGGAGCAGAAAATCTCCATGTCAGCCTCGAAGACGGTCCTGTTCATGACGGAAGCTGTGTTTGCGGGTGCTCGTGTGTCTCAGGCAGGAATTCGCCCAGATCTCGCCAAGGTTAAAGCTATACTGGAATGGCCAGAGCCGCGGACAGTCTTGGAGGTCATGAGCTTCATTGGACTCACCAACGCCTACCGATCCAAAATCCGAGACTACGCACGCATCGCGCAGCCCCTCCAGGACTATACCCGAGGTGTGAGATCGGCGGACTCACCAAAGGCAGAGTACAGGAGGGCACTTCGAGAAACCCGGGTCACCCTGAGCGAAGAGGCTAAGAAATCATTTGCAAGGCTGAAGACAGTGCTCACCTCGGATTCGGTCCTGCGTGCCCCAGTATATGACGGTCGGCCATTTATTATCACAACCGATGGTTCCAAGTATGGCTTTGGCGCGGTTCTAGCCCAAGAATGGGAGGAGACAGCAGCAAATGGCACAACCAAGAAAGTGAGGTACCCTGTGGCCTTTGCCTCCAAACGAACATCCCGTGCCGAGGAGCGCTATATTCCATTCCTGCTCGAGTTTGCTGCACTCAAATTCGCCTTCGATGAATTCGAGAGCATGATTTTCGGCCAGATTATCGAGATCGAGACGGACTGCAAGGCATTAGCAGATCTCATTGGGAACAAGAAGCTGAACTCCACCCACGAGCGCTGGCGAGAATTCATCCTTGCGAGGGACATACGTGCAGTCAGACACCGCCCGGGAATCACCAACACAGCCTGCGATGCACTATCTACACCGGAGATCACTCAAAAATATCTGACCATATCCGCCAGTGGATATGGTCAGATTGAGTAGGATTGGCAGAGATCTACAGGGTCCGTGCGCACTGTGTTGGGCCCTTGTTTGTTGCGCCGCTTTGATTGCGCGCCACATTTCATCCCAACCACCACCGACCGTCTGCGTTCATCCATTTTTCATTATTCCTTCACTATATCTTATGTATTTAACTTTCGGAAATGAATAACTCGTTCAATAAACTCACTTTCGCAAAAGAACGGGCTAAAAAGGTTGATAACGAAATAGAATGGTGCGTGGTACCATCGCACAGATGCGCTAATACATCATGCAGACGAAAAAGGGAATTCGAGCGGTCCTCCGGTTAGATCGGGAACCATGCATATGCAAGCTATGTCGAGGACTGAAGTCGTACCCACCAAGCACCCGTCAAGAGCACGAGGCGGTCCACGGACTCATGACCCCCGAACCTCCCAACCCACAGCCTCTTGCGTGCAGCAAAAATCGTAGTTCTCGAAGGGACAAGAGTCCCCCTCCGCCACCGCCCTCCTCTCCCGTCCCCCAGGACTCACGACCGGGTTCAGGGAGCTCCTCCCCGATGCTTCTTGACTCGCCTCCTTATAGGTCAGCTGTGCGTGTGGGTTCGGCAACTTCGCCTTCACATCATGCAAGACCTAGCTGGTCTCTGTTGAGGACCATCAACCCAAGCCCACCACCCTGCGTAGGATCTGGCCAATCCCCGACATATATTACTTCACGAGGAAGCTCAGAACCCCCAGCACCTCGGCTCTCAGCCGTTCGTCCCCGCTCATTCTTTATACAGACTGAATCCCCCATCCCTATTGGTCTCAGTGTGGATTTAGACGTACCGGGCCCATTCGATGGTGCCAGCGAGCTTATATACCCGGATTTCTGGACCCCACTGGCATTTGCGAGCCCATTTTCTGTTGGCAGTCAGTTTACTCCGGGTAGCCAGCGCTCTGAGCTAGCTACACCGCAACCCTTTCATTCACCAACACCTCCTGCCCCACCCCCATCTCGGTCTCCAAGTCCAGCAAATCCACCGGATTATCCATTGCATGTCCAAAGTCCGATACTGTCCATTCGGTCTGGCCGACATTCTCGCGGCTCCTCGAAATCTTCTGGGCTAACTGAAGAGCCCATCTACTTTGCAAAACCTGCTGATGATGAGGAGTTTTACCGAGACTTACTGGGAGACCACCATATCGCCCCACCTCCACCTCTACAGCACGATAATCACACCCAGGCATCAGTCGACCCAGCGGGAGGGTTTTATCAACCAAGTGAGGATGAAGATGAGGACGAGGAGGACCCACCACCAAACCCAAATGATGGTCCCTCTCGAGCCAACACCCCTCCGCCCAACCCACCTGGTGCCAATGCCGAGGACCCTGCTGGCGAGCCTGCTATCAATGATCCTGATCCGAATGGCCCCGACGAGCCCCATGACCCAGACGGTGAACCTTTTGCGGCATTTCTAGAGCCTGCCCGGCTTCGAAACATCTACATCCGAACGTATGTGCCTTCGGTCTTTGCTGGCGCTACAAAAGAGGATACACATAGGACTCTAGAGAATATACGATTAGTACTGGAGGATGCCGCAGACTTGGGAGAGCTCCCAGATGACATACAAGACGCATTACCAAAGATGGCTCAGACAATTCGATCCCTCCGCCATCGACTAGGGGTAGATACGGACAGCCTACTTCATATCTATACACTCTGTACGACCTGCGGCAAGTGATATTCGTCGGACTTCATCGAAAATTCAAACTCACCAAACTGCCCCGAGCTCATTCGTGGTGAACCCTGTGGTAATCCACTGTATGTGGAGACCGCATTGCGGAATGGCAAGCGATCACGCAAGCCATTCAAGTCATATCCTTACCTCCCCATTAAGGATGCGATTGCGCGACTCTTATCAAGACCGGGCATGAAGGAACGCATGCAAGAATGGCGACAAGAGGGGCAGGATGATCAGGGGATTCGGGAGCCATCCACCTGGCAAGAGTGGTTAGACTCAATGCCCGAGAATAGGTTGTTTGGAGAGGTGTCTGAAGCTTGGGGTTGGCGATCGCAACATGCTCGGATGACTCGAGAGTACGATATTGAGCAACGGAGATTACAGGACCTTGAGCCAGATGATGGCCCCATCTCGTTAGTGAGCCTTCCACTCGGGCTATCTCTGGCGATTAACTTCGATGGGCAAGTCCACTCTCACCATATGCATTCAATATTTGACTTTTGACCTTTAGCTTCGAAGCCCACAAGCACAAGAAATACGAGGTCCAAGGCATCTATATTATTGCCAATAATCTTCCTTCACACATCCGTACATTGATCGAAAACATTATGCTCGTCATGGTCATTCCGGGACCTAACCAACCCACTCCCTACGAGCTGGACCAGATCCTTGAGCCCCTTGTAGATGACCTCCTGACGCTCGAGGAAGGTATGTGCCCATTTTCTATGGTGTTGTGCAAGGTCTAATGTCTATTTAGGGGTTGAATTACCCGTCTATGATAAAAACGCCCATCGTATGGTTGAAGAAATGGTCCATGCACGTCTAAGTTTTGGAATATTGGACTACATCGCACGAGTTAAAATTACTGGACATGCGGGGGTCGCCTCAGCCGACCATTTCTGCCTCTATTGCACAAAGAAGCTTTGCTATTTGTCGGTGCGAGAGGGTTATCAAGGTATGTCGGTAATATTGGCGTTATCATCAGAAATTATTAACACAACATGTAGATCTCGAGCTTCGTAACCCAAGCACACATTTACAACGCAAATACAAGTGGCAACAGGCACAGGGTGACCTGATCGAACAGGAACGGTTACGCAAACGATATGGAACAATTTTTACGGAGTTAGACCGACTGCCGGGTTGGTATGCCCCGACTTGCAGCCCCATTGATGGGATGCACCAATTCGATCTCGGAATGACCAAACGAATCTACAAGGATATTTTATTCAAGCCTGGTCTTCTCCACCACCGACACCGACAACCTGAAGCAGAGCGTCCACTTAACCGCTTTGATGATTTCATCAAGCGAACCTATTTTCCCTCTCATTGTAGCCGTCTCCCACCAAAGGTGATTATTTCCTATTATTCAAGAGCGTGCTAATACAAATGCAAACAGGTTGCTGAGATGAAGGGACGAGTCAAAGCCGAACAGTGGCGGAACTTGGCACATATACTACATGCCGCACTCTTTGAAGCATGGCGGGTTGGTGATGTCATCCCAAACGTCGATCTGCCACGTGGAGGGGTAAACTCCAAGATATATGAGCAACAAGACAAGATGGCAAAGCACCTATACGCAGCCCGGTGCCGTGTGCATGCAGAAGAAGGTGGTGACGAGGAGGATGCGCCGGATTTGGATGACTGTCGATCATCAAGGAATCCCCGGGATTACTTCCGGGCTATCATGTGCTACCTTGTTGCACGTAACATCCTTTTTAGCCGACAACACTCTCGCGCAGATGTGGAATTTGCTCAGCAACTCATCTGGCGTGTCAACACTTCATTTGTGGATATGAACGTCCCTTTGCCTCCCACAGCCCATTTTCTCATGCATGTCGAAGAACATATCCTAAAATTTGGATCACTTTATGGTACATCGACAAATGCATTCGAACGAGCTAACAAGGTGTTGATAAACATCAACAACAATGGACGTGGAGGCGGCTGTTTGGAAACTACAATGGCACGTGGGTTTTTGGAGCGGGCCGACTTTTTTCGATTGGTGAGTGACTGTTTATTAATTTTCTGTTATTATCTCAGTCTGTGCCCAAGGTCCGGCGCATGCAGGCAATCGAGAACCCGACCCGAGATGACACCAAAACCATCGATGTCATGCTCAAGGCTCTTCGCAATGCACCTGAGCACGAAGTTCAGCGGGGCTTACTGGACCAGGTACTCGCTGGAGAAGTTCCGTTTCGTGGACAAGGTAAAAATATTATTTTCTATTTAACAAGATACTCAACATTTGGATTATAGAGCGTATTTTGTTTCCCTCGGTTTCCGCAAAAGTCGATTGGAATGACCCTGAACACCGACCATACTACCGGATCTTTTTTGACTATTGTGCAGCCCAGTTGGATGGATATAATCTATATACTCATGGCCGAGCACCACCCAACGGTGTTCGATTTCCACTGAAGGATTCTACCATCAGTTATTCGCATGTTCATCACGCTGGGTTTCGCTTTGGATCGGACTCGCACTACCATGGCAAGAGCTCACGCTATGGATATATCAAGGAAGGGCAGCACAGCCGCACACCTGGGCTCATCAAGATGATCTACAAGGTTCAGCTAACCATACCTGATAACGATATGGAGCACGAGATTACATGTGCGATTGTCCAACGGTTTGAGGCCCCTGAACGTCGTCCGCAGTTCCCATGGCACCACTGGTAAGTTGAACGCATATTCATGGTCTGATATCTTGTATTTATCTCACGTTGCTAGGCGGTCCAGACTCGGCACCGAGTCTTGGGTGTATCAGGCTCTCAACGAGCCTGAGGCGACCCCCCTTGACCACCTTGTAGGTGTATTTGCGTTATCCGACATAACTATGTCGACTGGCCGGTATTGGCTTACATTTTCAATGGATCATGTACGTAATCTTGTCCTCCGATTGTTGTCCTGACCTCAACTATGCAGACCAAGCCAGAACCAGCGGGATGAGTTTTTATTCAATATTTGTGAGTGCTAATTTTTGAGACCGCACACAGTATTGAGACAAATTTCAGATCGATATTCTGGCTTTGTAGGGACAGTACATTCGCAGATATTCGATTTCATTCATTTAATCATTGAGAGTGGGGATTTCGAAATACGACAGACGAAAAGCGAAACTAGCTCCGAGCATACGCATTGGTTCCAAGAAACTCGGAGGCGTACCAAAATTTGAACCCAACCACAGCTAGAACCCTTTCCCCTTCACCCTTAGACGAGTTGGCATCTTCTGTCTGCCATCCGACCAAGTGGGCGCCCCTGATGCTTCACTTGGGCCTTCCCCGTTGCCTTGTTCTACCTGCTTTGTTCGTGAGCGGGTGGCGGGTTTTTCCTTGACGGCCTCAGCCATTGATGCAGCCGACTTTCTTCCCCGCTTTTTTGGTGCTGGTGTTGGCTCGGATGTTGGCCCGGGGTCCAGCAAGGGACTGGCTGGCATCTGCGGGGGATCGCCAGGCGTAGTGGCCAAATTTGGCGGTGGGTCGAGACCTTGGCTTCGGCTGTTAGCTGACTCAGCAGCATATTGTGCAGCAAGTTCGTTTGCGGTCTTGGTAGACGCAAAAGGCAGGAGCTGGGGCACTTTCTGCGAGCGGATCGGCGTGACTTCAGGAGTGGGGGGCGCGTTCTCGGTGTCTGGAGCAGCAAGAGGTAGATTCTGGCTAGTATTATCGAGTAGTCCTGGGTCTGTGCGTGCTACCGTAAGTACAATCACTGTTGATATTTTACTGCACTCACCAATCTCAATATCTGACTGCACGGGTGCTGTGGACGTCGACTCTGGACGAGCCGTATTACTTGATACAGAGGGAACAACGGGTGCTGCATTGGTTCGGATTTTCTTGGGAGGAGGGCGTGACGTTAAGTATTCGCGTGTTGGTTGACCATATCGCTCAAAAAACTCCCTTAGATCGGGTGCATTCACTGCCTTCAGGTCAATCGAGCTGCGCTTCTTGTTTATTTCATCTT
>WSTI01004065.1:0-10572 GCA_019616915.1 Ceratobasidium sp. 423
TTCGCTCTTCATGACTTGCGACCCGAACGTAGGCAGAGTCTTGCACCGAGCAATGGCTCCAACACACCAGCTCGTGAAATGAATCCACCGGCCAATGAGGGTGTCAACGCAACAAGCAGTGGGAGTGAGTCAATGTTCACACTTTTATCAAGTAATATACTCAATTCGGACGCAGCAGCTACGCCCAGCAAGGCAGCTAAGCTTGCGGACAATGCAGGCCATGGCTCAAATCCCGCAGAACCTGGGCCTTCTCAAAAACCTCCCGCACAGACGACTAACGGACTTATGTCATCTCACAACTTATCAAACACGTCTTCTCCGCTTGCTGAGCCGGTCCAGATCACCGCTAAACCTGTATCGATCCCTGTGGATTCGACTGGCTCGGCCTCTGAAATACCAAACGCGTCTGCGCCAGCCCTAAATAAACCCACTGAACCGGTTCCCGCACCTTCCTCTCCGCCAAATGCACAGAAACAATCGAACAGTGGAGGTTCTAAAATGAAAATGGCATTGGAGAACCTGCATATACGTGGTGCGGATTGTGTAGCACTGGTTAGGCAGGCGGCTCAAATCGCGGGAGTCTCGGTTAACAGCTTGCCAGAGGAAACCGGTCGTGTTGATCCATCCGTTCCTCTCTTCACGCCCGGCCAGCCGTTGGATGTTTGGACATCGAACCTTCAGGTTACCCGCCAACAGGGTGATGCTGTAGTAAAGGGTATTTGGGACCTGATGAAGAAAAAGGCGCGAGAGATAGGCATTGACGCGGAGGTGTTGAGACATCCACCACCAGAGGCGACGACGAATGAAGGATCCGCGGAAAATGATCTAGTTGCCAATTATGGTAATTCGATTCCCTCAGTTAGCGGTGTGAAAGCTACCTCGAGCCCGAGCAATTCAGGGAAGCGTGCGGCTTCGCAACATGTGACAGCTGCTCAGCAACACCACACCACGCCTAGCGTAGCAGATTTGAGCACCAAACCACGCCCCCCGTCAACCCAACCGCCGATGCAGACCCTCGCTACACCCCTGCCCCAAGCTGCCCCGACCTCCGTTCTAGAACCTCCTGCTTCGGCACCAGTACCTCCCCTGCAGCCGACTCAACCGGTACCCACGCGTCAAACACCCAGCGTTCCTCCGTCCACTCAACCCGATCCGGCTGCCTTGCAAGCACAGCTGGCCCAGCGGCACCAATACAACCCATACCCAAACGGAGCGTACTCGCAGCCAGTCGGTCGAATCTCCGAGCAGCAACAGCAGCCGCGGGTCTATGCGCCGGCGTATGTCCCTCCCAATCTCGCCGCCCAGACCCAGGTTCCAATGCAGGCGCCACAGTCGCAGGTTCCGGTACAAGTATCGCAATCGCAACCTCAGCCAGAGCGGACGAAAACGAAGCCTAGGAAGACCGCTGCGTTGGACTACTTACGCTCACTTGGGATTGATGTACCGGGCGGAGGCACACCTGGAGGCTCAGAGAGTGCGCCTAGTAAACCCGTTGCTGCCGAGAGTGAACCTATCCAGACAAAGGACAAGGGCAAGGGTAAAGCCATCAACGTTGAGGAACCAGCGGCACTGGTTCAACCAGAACCTAGCAATAATGGGAACGTTGCATCCGAGCCTGCACCTCCTCCTGTCAATGTAGCTGGGCCGTTGCAAGTACTTGAGGTGCCTCCCTCTCCGATCGCTCCTGCAATTGCTGTACTTCCTGAGCCTTCTCCTACGCCTCCTTCGCCCCTTTCGACCTCCGAAACCATCACTAGACCCATGACCCCTGTTGTTCATAGTCCTGCCGTGGTTCACGCTCCTACTCCTGTGCAAACATCGACACCTATTGATGTTTTGGACATGGCCGTTGATACAGTGTCTCCCCCGGCTCCAGCTCCAGAACCTGCGCTTGCTACAACCCAAGCCTCCGCTCCTACTCCGGTCCCCATGGAAGCCCCTCCATCTATTGCAGTCGCTCCCGCTGAAAATCCGGACCCAGCTCCACCAATCGCACCTCAAACATCTCAAGACTCAATGCTCTCACCCCCGATAGCATCCATTTCTGCTCTCACGTTGAATTCCTACTCCTCCCCCGCAGAATCCACACCGCTCAAACGCAAACGCGAATCACGTCCATCTGACGCATTTGAAGCAGACCCGGGCCCCAGCACTCAAGAACGCGCGCGACAACAACACGCGGCAGGGAACAAACATGACCAAAAACGTCCAAAGGTGGCCAAACGCGACTCGACAACGACAGGTGTTGCAAAGAAACCCACGTCTTCTCATCTGGAGAACCCGTATCCGAATATCCCGCGTCCAGACAGCCCGTTGCCGCAAAATAGCTGGGCGCAATCTTATGCGACTGCTATGAATTCGGTCAACCGGACGGAGCGGCCGTTGTTCAGGCCCGAGACGCCACCGTCAGACATGGCCTCGTCACCGCTCAAGTCCAGGTCCAAGCCCAAACCTCCCAAGCGACAGATGATTATGGAGGTGGTCATTCCGCTCCGGAAGAAGGGCAAGGTAGCAGCTGGTGTGTGATCAAGTACCATGAAGGTTGGGACAGGCAGAACTCACTATGTATCTTTTTGTGTTTTATATCTTGGTTTATGTGTGAAAGAACCCTCTCCGATGACTGGTGAATACATATTTTCCCTTTTATGAACTGTGTGAATAAGCACGGCATTAATGGTGGTTTGTTGCGTTTTGATCTAGATATAACGTTCTCGGATACTGGGACCGAGCGGGACGAGGATTTAGGCTTGGACGAGCTCGTTTACGACATCCACCACGACACACGAACGGAACCGGAACCTGACTTGAAGATGCTGCGACGTAGACTCCGACCTCATACCTGTGAATGGGAAGGATGCATTGGCCCGCCTGTGTTGTCATCGGTAGAGTTGCTAGGTGTTCATTTGAACAGGCATCATCTAAACTGCAGGGATCCAAATACGGCAAGTCCCTTTTCATCTAGTCTAAGATTAGACTAGACAGTCTATCCACAGGGCTATTACATGTGTCTCTGGGGAAATTGTCCGCTTCACTTCAAGAACCCAAGACGGTTATGGAGCCATATTTCAGAAAAACACGTTCGGCATCCGTTGTACTGTCCATACCAAGGCAAGTGTGGGCACGCCGAATGACGTCGTTTAATTAAATTAACCCCGGCCCAGATTGTGATCGAACCACGTCGGAACGATACCGAATGGTCGTGCACGTCAATCGCGCGCATCGCGGAAATGCGGACGCAAAACTCCGGGTATTTGCTCAACCTGAGGACTTTCCGCCAGACCGAGCGGATCCTGAGGAAGGCGTGGTGTTGCGCCCGGACGCGTTCCCAGAAGGCGTGCCGTATTTCAGAATTATGGGCATGGCGTTGAGGTATGAAGTTGTTCCTGCGCAAATTCCGTCTCAGCGGCATGCCCGGATCGGGCCTATCGTAAGTGGCGCGATTAGACAAAGTTTGTGCCTGCCACTGATTATCACATGCACATGTTAGATTCTACGTAACATTTCGGCGCCTACTGGGCTGGTCTCTGTTCCCAGGCAGGCTGCGGGCAGTCGCGCCCCACAACTACCGTTGCCGCCCGTACTACTATCCCCCATGCCGTTGCGATCACAAGTCCGGCTAGGAACGGTCCCCCCGGATGCATTAGGCGAGGAGTTAGAGCGGGAAGCAGGGCCACCTCCCAACAAGACTCCAGTTCGCAGAATCACAGCGGCCAAGGGTACTAAAGTAGCCGAGTCGAATGGAAAGGCCAAAGCGAACCCGTCGCCTGCGCGCTCGTATATTACCATCACTTCCGACGAATCTTCACCAGAACCCGAGAACCGAAGAGGAAGCGCTATCCGAGGGCACGGGCGTGGCCGAGGGCGTGGTGGGACAAGCCTAGGAAGGATAGGATCCGTGATATCTCAGTCGTCTCCGTCTGCGCCTCCCAAGACGCCACGGCTTCAGCTTGTGGTCGAGTTGCCGGGGAGAGGGAGCGGCAGCAAGTGATTTGCGCTGTGGAATTGATTTTCAATTGTCAATATGATTTAAAGTATCACGGCTGTTTCCAATCAAGCGCGTGGTGGTCTCTTTGTTGTTTGTTATCGTGTGGCTGAAACGTTGCGAGCCTTATACCAATCTTATACCAGACCGGATATAGTGGGAGTCTAGTGTCACGCCCACTCGTTATTAACCCCGTTCTTTCTTTCTTCCCATTGTGCGAGGACACACATTATGTCGGATAGAGGTGAGCCTAAATTCGGATTATTGACATGCTGAGTGCTTTACGTGTTACTAGCCCCTGCGTATGTGAGCGCGCGATCTGCCGACGAGATCCTATCCAGTATCAGACCGACGAGGATCAAGAACGAGTCTCTGCGGTCACTCAACATATTTCTCGATGAATTATTATGGCTTATCCTACACTCTGCCCGGTCGCTTGCCACCAACCGGCTCAAGGCAGGGCTACTACAGATCATGCCCAGCGCCGTTGGAAAGGATGCTGTGCTCGAGGCCGAAGTCGAGCTCCGAGCATACCGACAACGATCACCGAGCCTTGGTCCTGAAGAACAAGGGATCAAGCAAGCAGACTTTCCGCTTCAGCCAACGTTCGAGGTAACGCATAAAGTCATTGTCCGCTGATGTCACCGCCACCTGACTGACATTATGCTCCTCCGTTCAGCTCCTCCGTCAAAAGTGCGAGGCCTACTGCACGTTGGGCGACTTGGACGAAAACGTGGCCGTCGAATCAGCCCTGCAGGAGAAGATGCTTAATGCAGGGCCGCTTGCGCCCAAGGTTGAACAGATAGTCCCCGCGGCCCTTTACTTGACCGCAATTCTGGAGTGAGTAGTCGCTTTTACTGTGGTTTCTGAACCAGACTAATGATCCACCCTGAAGGCATGTCTGCGAGTATGTGTCACATTCTTTCGGCATTGGACTAGCTATTTAAGGCTTCAATAGGCACGTATTGAATAATGTGGGGCAAGTCGTGGCCAGAGACAGCAGCCGAGGGACGGCCTATTCTATGGACGTCTACACCGCGCTATGTGAAGACACGGCGATATATCCCTTATTCAAAACCATGAAAGGTGAGTGTCATATCAGTATGTATCAACTTGGCAACCGGAAGCTTACGGGTATACATCATGCAGTGCATGAGCAAATTGAGACCCAGTCTCGCGCATTTAGGCCCTCACACGGCGGTTCCTCGTCAATTAGCGGAGGGTCGCGCACGAGGTCTATATCCCGAATGAAGCCGAGCGAAGATTTAGGTGCTGCCCGTAAAATGAGTGCACCTACTTCCTCTAGCGTCATGCCTACCCCCTCCTCTCCCACCAACGCATCTTCGTCCCCATTTGGTCAGCGACCGTCGGCAGATGCGGTTCTGGCAACCAGTCATCAGGCCGCTCGCTCTCCCAATGCACCTACTCCTGGTTCCAGCAAATCCTCACTAGAACGAACACGATCCTCGCTAGAACGCATCACAGGGAAGAAGTCCATAGAGCGCTCGAGTTCCACACGTAGTCGGGGAATTAAGCTGTTTGGAAAGGGAAGCAACCGTAACTCGTCAGAAGACGGCCCAAGCAACCACATGGCACCTTTCCCGAGCGTCTCGGTGAGAGAAGCGACCGACGAGCAATCAACCTCTTCTCAATCTGACAGCACACGCCGGGGCACTGTGTCCCAACAGGGTCCAAATCCTGGATCAGACGCCGGGGATGAAGTGAGTAGCCAATCTAGTCTGAAAAAGCGGTCAATGTTGACATGCTTGGCAGAGCGACGGCCCATTTACGCAGGATTTTGACGAGCTTATGCGCTCCGGCGCGACTATGAAAGTATCCTTGACACCCGATCGTCTTAAAACATTCGAGGTCAGTCGCTTTGATAAATGCTTTTCCATATTAGCTCGTTTCATTACATAAGCTGATCTACCCCGGTTCGATCAGGTCCTTTCAAAGCAGAAAAACCAACGGTCGCGTGGGCAGTCTACTCAGGATATCCCCTCTTCTGTCTCTCCCCCACTTCCTACTCCCTACTCTCCCGATTCGTCCAACATGGTCCTCGCGCCACGCACCTCATCCGCCCGTCGCGAGGTCGATGCCATCATGGAGGCCGACGAAACCGCGGCTCGCTCCCGAACCCAAAGTCTCGCACCACAATTTCTGTCAGAAGAACCACCAATCCCTGCGGCACCTGTCCCAGCTGTCCCGGCAGTGGCTGGGCGTTTGCGATCCCAGACAGAATCCGGCGCTGCCCGGCCCTCGATCGGAACAAAACCCTCCAACGCCCCGGGTCTTTTGCACAAGGCCTCATTCAACGGTTCATCACGCACTCGCTCCGGCTCTGATACCACCCCTCCCAACGAACCCTCTGCACGCACCCGCAAGGTTTCTGAGGCACCCAAACTGGCTACCATGACTACTACCCCGGTACGAAAACGTGGCCCAGCGCGTCGCCGGGAGTCGATGGACTTGGACGACATTATCAACGGGCCCGTCACGCCTCGACGTGGCGGCGGTGGCGCTGCACTCGTCGCCAAGCCTGCGCACCAGACGGCCAACACACGCGACCTGATCGACTTTTTGTCCGAGGGCCCGCCAGAGCCGCCTCATCACATTGCGCGCTCAGCCAGCCAGGGAACTCTCGACCTCAGCGGATCCACACCCAAGACCAAGTCAAGTGGGGGAGGGCGTTGGTTCAAGCGCTTTGTGGGTGGGGGTTCAACATCGGGCGAGCGTTCGCTTCCTGTGCCTGATGCCCCTGAGCCCGCATCCGCGGCACGCATCCTTGGGAAACAGAGGTCCGAAAAGAACCTGCGTGGCACTTCTACGAGTGGCTTGGCTAGTTATGGAAAGGTTCCTCCGTCACCTGCGCTTAGTGTCGACACTGGCCTACATCCTCATCCGTCGCTTAATTTGGGTCGTCGAGTATCGCCGAACCGCAAGGCCGTACCCGCTTGGAACGAGGATGGCACACCACGAACAGTCGATCCTGGCCAGATACAGATCACCTTGTCTCCTCAACGTGATGCGTTTATTATTCCCGGACAGCAGTCGGAGCCCGGCCGGTCTCTTTCACCTGCATCAAGCAAACCATCACTGAGACGAGTGCCTGTGCCGAAGCTTGATGGCGATACCTCTTCGCGTGCCGACGTATCAGAGCACGGGCTGCAACTTGTACCGGAACCTGTCTCTGTACCCGAGTCGCCTGAGCTTGGGCTATCCAAACCCGAGCGAAGGAGACCAGAGAAGATTCGGAACCCCAGTCTCGCGAGTCCAAAGGTCCAGGACAAGTCGCGTGAGGCGACTCGCCCGGCATCGCCTGTTGGAAACATTACCCCCAGTCAAGCTGCTGAGCTTCGGGCCGCAATCGCCCATGCTACCTCGGCCGACGAGTGCAGGATGCTATTGGACCTGGTGCTTGGGCAATGGGGTTTAGGGAGGCACGACCCCGAGCCATTGGCTGTTCCTCCCTTGTCCGCTGGTTGCTCCGATTTCGATGACACGGACGAAGCCATGGCTGTGGACATGCTTCTTGGCGAGGGTACCTTGAAACCTGAGCGCCAATGGCCTCTTACACCCAAGGACTCACACCCCAAGTTGTTTGAAGCTAGAGTCGCAGCGTCTCTTCGTTCTTCTGAATGAGTAGCTCTCTCACATTCGTTTCTCTCTATCCCCCGTCGCTCGTTTTAATTATTTGGGCCGTCCTACACATGTCATTCGTTTTTTTGATTCCCTTCTTGTTACTATTTTTTGCTTGGATCTCGTACATATATGCGGGTTGTATCGAATTTGTGATGGCTGAGTACTCTTAGCTTGATTCGCGTTCCTTTTTCCGCCGGGGTTATGATCTACGAGACGAAACTGTATTGTACTCAGTGTACGACCTCACAATAATTACGGACGCTGCGAGATATTACACTTTATATACTACTGTCCTACTTCAACCGACACCGCAATGCCCATCGCCGCAAGCTCCGCACAAAGATATCTAAAGACGAATGGAATAGCGACGACATCCATATCGCCTCCCTTGGGACCCCTTCCAATCACATTTTGTCCGGGTAACGCGAGACGTACTTCGTGTGGGGAAGGACGTGCCACAGAACCGTTTTGCATCCCAGACCTTGCGGCTCGCTCTTCCTCTTCGGCCTCGGCCCGACACACTCGACAATACTCCCCACTCGGCCCAGTAGGTTTGGGTTGTTCCCTTCCCATAACCGTTTCGCCCAACCGGACATCATCGTAACCAAGCGTGATGAGACTACCGCATGTACGGCACACCCAAGCCGTCGAATAATCGGAACAGTTCATCAAACGGTCTTGAAGCAGGAAAGAAGTACCGTGTGCAATCAGTGCGTCACGTTCCATTTCTCCGAATCGGATACCTCCAGCGCGTTTTCGTCCCTATGATTTGTTTCAGATGATTCGAACAAAGGCGTTTGTGCGCTCATCTGCGCTTACCTTGACGGGTTGGCGGGTAACAGGATCAATGGGACCTGTGGTTCGTACTTGGAACTTGTCGTCCACCATGTGTCGGAGACGTTGGTAGTAGACGACTCCGAGGTAGATGTCTGCTGCAAATTCTTGGCCTGTTATTCCCGAGTACATGGGCTCGTTTCCGTAGTAGTTGTACCCCGCAGCTTTGAGTTGTTCGCCAAAATAGGCGACTGCAGTGTCTTCTTCGTTGAACCTGGGTATATGCGTCAACGATTAAACTATTTGGCAAACAAAGGGTAACATACTTGAATGGCGTGGCGTCTTGTGCCAACCCGTGCATAGCGCCCGCTTTTCCAGCCATACTCTCTACAAACATACCGATTGTCATACGTGACGGGAATGCGTGAGGATTGATAATGACATCCGGTTGCATGCCACTCTCGCTAAACGGCATGTCAATTGCAGGCCACTTCTGCGAGCATACACCTTTTTGTCCGTGTCGAGACGAAAACTTGTCGCCAATGACAGGTGAACGGGTGATGCGCAGAGTGATTTGAATCTTCCGTGCTTCGGTATCGCCCAAGTCACTGCCTGTACGAACAAAGAGAAAATGTCAGTAGGAGTTTGGACTAATAACGAGTTTAATGTCGAACCTAGAATTCGGACTTCTTCGATGTACGCGATTTCATCCCCCTTGTACTTGATCCAACACGTTCTACCCGTAGTATCATCGATGTATGCGGCAATTGAACCGCCGGGATGTACTTTTCCATTCTTGAACGGGAACCCGTCATCATCGACAACTTCCTTTCTCAGGTCATCTGCCTTGACGTCCCTCCCCAAACCAAAGTGCAAATTGGGCTGGGTCGTCGACCTTGAAGCGCCCTTTTGGTCCGCAAGATCAATAATCAACGACTTGTAAATCGTTCCATATCCGAAACCCCTCTCGTGAGCAGACTTGTTAAGGATCATGGCGTCTTCCATGTCGTACCCTGTATACGAAATGACTGCGACCACGGCGTTTGTTCCGTTGGGGAACGAGTCCATTCCGTATGTGTTGTGTAATGCTGGTCGGACTATGGGCGTTTGTCCGCTTTGAAGTCTGTAGAGTTTATTGTCCGTTCGATGTCGGAGTGCTGTTGCTGGTGTACCCATTGTTTGTTTACCCATCTGTAAATGACCGCCTATGAGGACGAGACACTAATGCCAACAGGGCTGAGACTTACCTGGCATTGGTAGATGTTACGAGGGCTCTAAGAAACCTGTGTAAGTTTTCCACAGCCTAAACCCAGTGTAAATAATACAAACCTGGTTGAAATCCGAGAAAGGCGTCAAGTTGGCCAAGATAGACATAAAGTTTGCGGGCTCAATTTCCACATGCGTGGACACCTTCTCCTCGATCTCCTCCGGACGAATCGCAATATCCATATAGACTTGCTCAAATGAACCGATCGAGTCATCCTTCCCGTTGGCCAAATATCGAACAGGGCGCATCATCCTCGCCCTCGAAGCAAACAGATACAACCCAGGGTATTGCCCACCGTTCGATGGTGGAACGTATCCGATTTCCAAGTCCATAGGAATCCTATTCGTTTGTTCGGTTTTCCAGACTCGTAGTGCGGCGGCCATACGTTTTGCCAGGGCAGGTGACGCCCAACCGATGATTCGCCCGTCGAGTTGGACGCATATATTGGCTTTTCCAGGGATAGAGGGTGAGAAGGGTTGAGTCATTCCTAGGGATGAAAGGAGGCTGGGTATAGTTCGCGTATCGAGTTCTCGTGTAACGATTCGACATGACCGGGAGAGATGGTTTAGTAGACCGCAGGGCGCACCGTCGGGTGTATGCACGGGACATATGAAACCTATAGCAAAATTTAATTTAGTCGAAGGACTTTCCACTCTGAATAGACAAACATACCCCATGCCTCGGGTAATAGTTTTCGAACTGTCGTTGTTTTGAGTTCAGCAAAGAAGGCACCTCGGTGTATACACCTGAAGTGGCTGATATAACGGTACCAATTGAGTTTTTCAGCCACAATAGTAAAGCCCGAGGCTTGTTGGAGGTCCAGTCCGGTAGGCGAGACCAAGTTACCGGTGGCCAAAAAGTTGGCTAATCGTGCTCCAATCTCAAAGTTACTACGCTGTACGACTTT
>WSTI01004067.1:0-10481 GCA_019616915.1 Ceratobasidium sp. 423
AATGATATATATATAACCACGATCCATGAAGATCTGCTAAAGTTGGCTCTCAACCATAAACTTCAGCCCCAGGAGTCCCTCTCAAACAGTATTTCCCCCATAACTTCCTCAAATATTTTCCATTTGGGGTGATAAATATACCAATAGAAAGCTGGAATTCTGCTCTATTTTCCAGTGGTATTTACATGCAGTTGTGGTGGGATTCAGTCATGGAACTCCTGTGACCCATGGAACCTGGTACCCATGGATCCTTGCAAGGATCCATGTACAATCAACCCAGCCTGGTCCATCCCTTGTCCCATGTGACACAGGTTGGACATGGGTTTTACATGGGTACCCCCAGGAACCATGTGAGGTGGGACCCATGTTAACAGCTCTACCTTGACCCCACTACCTGCCTTGACTACATCCCAATGAATGAGCAACAGGCATGCTACTGGGATGGCATGGCCCTTAAGAGCTGTAAGAGGGGGTACCTGAAGTGGGTCAGAGACAATGCCATGCAAAAAAAAACAAATTATTTCTGTGCAGAGGGAATGTGGGGTCAACAATGGAAAGAGTAGTAGAGGCCCTAGCAGTTGTACATGAAAGGAATTGGGGGAATGGAACAAGGACTGTGGGTGTATGGTGTTGATGGATATGGCTCATGAATGACTTGGGATGGCTGTTGAGAATTGGAAGAAAAAGGCTCCTTAAGGGCTGGGGGGATATGTCAACAACCTGAAACCTAATGACATATATAATCTCATCATTGTAAGAAGATGGGAATGCAAGACAATATGACTCGCTCAACACATATGCCAGTGAAAAAGTAAATGAAGCCCTGGTAGAAGTAATGGGAGAGCTTGTGATAAAGGAAGACTGGCTGGAAAGGGAGACTACCCTCTTCCACAAGTGGTGCAGTGAGGATGATTGGATTCCAGTTGAATACAGGGGAAAATTAAAGCTTCACTATCACCCTGAATAGGTTGAATAGGAGGTTGAGCCCACATATAGGCATAGCAGCATGAAGGAATGGGCAGAGAACATAGGAGTCAAAATGGATTTAGCCATGACCTCACAATTCTGCACCCCTGAGCATTGATTTTTGTACAATTATTTTTTCTATAATGCTCAAGTTGTTTGCACTGTCTTTAGTTCCACTGAAAGCCAGCACAAAAGGGGGGATAATGTCATGAGTCAATGGCTGGCACCTGTGACCTGTGGCTTACCTATGACTCCCATGGCTAACCACCTTCCCAATAGCCACTAGGCACACCATTGACTCATGATCTCTGACTCATACTTGGACACTGACTCCTACATACTGTCTCTCTATCCGACTCTTGCATGCAGGCTTATACCTGTACTTACAACTCATACTTGTGACTAGCACAAGTGACTCATGTACATAGCCACTAGTCAACCTCAGGTATATAAAGGAGTGCAGAGCAAGCCTGGAGACCCCAGCTTGCTCCACCTTGTCAATCACCCCTCATGTGTGAACACAGGTCCACTCCACCTCTAAGGAGCTCAGCATTGACACAAAGGTCATAATCATTGGAGTTGTACCTACAAGATGGTCACACTTGTTGAAGTTGTGCCTCAACTATGAACAGCCTCCAGACCATGTCCCAGGAGATGCATACTTCCTGGCACCCAGCATATAAATGAATAAGTGAATCTATAAGCATTCAGGATACATTTTATTCCTTTCAGAAGATTGTCTCACCAAGACTAAAAGCAAGCCCAAGGAGAGTCATAACAACCAGTGACTAAGCAGTTCCCATGGCCACTTCTTAGTTAGTTAATATGCTTAGAAAATTTACACCTTTTCCTTGTTCTGATACCATGTCAGAACACAACTCTGTGCACCATGATAATTTGCCAACTACTGGAGGTTCTACTTCTAGAGTTGCATCTTGCACTTATCAATGACCCACCAGTTGACTGGATCCCCCTCCTAATTGATCTACTGTCAATTGGATCAAATACTGTGAATGGAAATGAACTTCCTCCAGGACACCATCACTCTAAGTCTGATTAATCAATTGATGAACCTGATGTCAAACAAGTTGGAGACTATGATATCTCTATGGAATATTATTTACCTTTCTGTGAAGGCACACTAGTGACTAGTCTGACTTATTGTTGACTCTATGATAATGATCCTAAGATTCCAGCTCATTCATACATACATCCCTTCAAGTGCTTGTCTCATTAACACTGCCCAACAGGACAAGCTTGTTAACCTTAGATGCCACACTGTCAGGAAAATTGGCTAGAGTCTCTATTGTAGAGATATGGATTACCCTACTCCTAAAGTTTGGAATACCTTCTTATCCAACCAGGGATAAGAATGGGCCAAGCCTGAAGGAATTCTACAGCTGTTAGATGAGAGATCACAGTTCAAATCCTGGGGAATACAGGCTCTCACACTGTCCCAATTACTAGGACTAAGTACCCTTCACTCCCTCCAGAAGTTCTTCTTCCTTCATCTCTGGAAATAGTATCTAGACCATCCCCACCATGAGTAGGGATTCCAGATCTAAGTAATAATCCATCATCTCCCTTGACTCATGCTGCACCTATTCCAGTCTACACTCCTTCAAGGCCTACAGTTACTCAACTTGAATGCTCAGTTGGAATGACCCCTGGAATGGTAGCTGCTCTACAGGAGCATCAGATGAATTCACACCTGTGCTAGGCACTCCAAGGAAAGTATCTTATGTTCCTATGAATAATGCTTGTACCCATGAACCCATGAGTAAATCTGAGATACCAGCCACTAACATGGAATGCTCTAAAGTTCTATTGACCATACATCATCAGAGTCCTAAGTCTCCAATCCCTAGTACTTCACAAGTTACTAAAGGATTTGGAAGAGTTACTACAGCCAGATCTCTAGATCCCCCTAAATCCAGCTGTTTAGGAACCTCCAAGGTTCTAGGAAGTAAGCTTACCTCCCACTTTGGAAGCTTGACTAGTGATAAACCTTTATCTTTCTCACTAGTAGGTCAAGAACCTGGACTGTTAGCCACTTTTGTAGTGCCTGTGTGTCAGTCAGTTGATCAAGGTATCTATTGGTATGCAGAACAAAATTAGATGAAACCCCTGATCAGTGGCAACATGATGCTAAACTAGTGGGTTTGTGCATGTTTGTGGCCCCTACTTTGCAGTGCCACAAGACCTAGTCTCAAACCCATGTGGTGTGTCTGGAAGAAGCCCAAATTTGATGACCATATCACTCATTCCTCACAACCCAGTCCTTGTGACTCCTCCCTGCCACACTGCTTGGTGAGATTTGTGGGACCATGGGAGGGACTTAGTAATAAATGACTCAGGAAGCTAAGCACCATGTATGTGAGTGTTGGTGCTGACCATGTGGTGACCTGCCTCACCTCCACTACTTGCTTCAGACACAGGTTAAATAGCACATAAGTTAAATAATCAATCTACATAAGTTCATTTCGATAGTAAATTCGATCTCAAGTCCAATAACTGGGTGATCTGTACCTGCAGATTGGTGAGGAATGGATGTGGAGGGTGTAGGTGGAGCAGAATTGTCAACAGGGTTGGTGGTATTACAATGCAAATTACAGTCATTGCCATTTTATTACAATCCCCCTAGTTGCTACACTTCAAAATGACTAAGTCAACTCCCCCATGTAGGAGGCCCCAAAAATTTTCACCAAGTCAACCTTGTGGTGCCTCAAATTCCAACAGACAGTATAGGAACTGGGAGGCAGGGCAGAAGCAAGGAAAAGTCATGAGCTCTGATTGTTCTGTTGTTTTGGTTCCCATGCCAGATGTGTAAGAGACTAGCATAGAACAATGTTTTTGCAGGCTTCTGTTCACATCAGTTTCCACCCATCCACATAGTCAAAGAAGGTGAAAACAAAATCTAGTTTGCATGGTCAAAACATGTGCAGACAGACACTGGGTTATGCCTTCATTTTTTTGCAGCAGCCTTCAGCCTTGCTACCAACACTACTGGGAGGTTGTTCCAGGATTGGTGACCTGAACAATCAGCATGTGGTCATCAGCTCCTGTTGCAGTTAGATCACATGCAAATAAAATGAAATTTGCTCCAGAGCAATCCAGGAGTAGGGTAATTAGAGGATGAGGTAACAGTGCCTCTTTTGTGATGCATTATGGTAATTGAGTCTCCTCAATTTTATGAATGGTGATTGTACACAGCAAATGGAGCTCTGCTAGTCTTGAATCCAGACCCTGAAAGTTTGCATCCAGTTTGAATCCTCACAAACCTGCAAATGGTCTGCTTTCAAATCTCTAGGTGCAGGCAGGACTTAGTTGTTTTTGACTCAGGTCATGAAGCACCATCATGGGAGACTCATCACTGCATAAGGCACCCTTCATGATGCATGTATACTATCCCATGACACACTGAATACCATGGAGTGTCTACACTCAGTGAGAATGAACAGTTCAAAAATAATCTATTAGACATTAGACAGGCAGAGGGTGTCAAACTCATTACCAACCAAGTGGGGAAAAAGAGAAACATTAACCACTTTGCCAAAATGGCCTTTATGTGATTGTTCACTAACTGTATATAATACATGCCTTAGTTGACATTTAGGACCAGATCCCTAGGCTGTCAGCTGGGATGTATGCAGCAGATAAAGCACTCAGTTGACTCTCCAAGAGGGGGAACCACCCAGCACTTGGGGAATGTGATTTTATCCCAGACCACTCAACCTGGGTACCATCTATGGTGGGAACATTTAATATTTTGCAAAGGGGAGCAACAACTGCACCATTTTGGTACAGCAGTCTCTCCACTTACTACCTTTTTTCTGAGGTACATGTTAAACCCCCACCCTGCCCTGTCTTATTTTTTTTCATTTTGTTCAAGTCATATTGCTTCTAATGCAGTACATTCTGATGCCAGTACTACATCTGGAGAACAGTAGAACATGAACTCCTGATGCATCATGCAGGTTGTGGCAAGAGAGAGAGGACACCCACTTGGTGAGCTGTCAAATTGACTAAGTCAAAGTCAAAGTTTCCATGGGTAGTCCACCTCAAAATCATGCTAAGTCCCACCTGCACCCCAAGATTTGATGACAGATGGGTAGGGGAACCAGGGGGTTCCAATTGATTGGTTCCATACTGGATGTGGAAGAGACTAGATTATGCCATGAAAAGCTCAGGTGGGTTTTCTGGGAACCCCCTATCACATGTATTTAAGTGGTAGGATAAAAACACACACCAGATTTGTACATGTACTTTATTAAATTCCACCTATGGCTGTGATATGCCACCACCCCTTTCTCTCAGTTAGGTGGCTAGGAATTAATGCCACATACAGATCAAACAAGTTACAACACACCATGTTTCTTGCATGTATTAGTGGTTATCACCTATCTGTCAACCCAAAATGCTGTGTGAGGCATGTAATTTAGGTATATTGTAACAAAATAGTAAATACAGGTTAATATGCACTGGGGGTGTGAACATGTTTGAACCTGTCCTGGACAAGGTCAGTATTGATACTAGTATGTACTCTGTCACCTCAACATGCACCTATCTCCAAATGGCAGGCAATGACATGTCAATGGTCACATGCACCAACAATTGAATCAACTAGTACTCCAAGTGGCATCTTCCTATGATCCTCTCAATTTCACACAGCCACCTACCTCCTTGTGTGACTGATTGTTTTCTTCTATGCAGCCCTCACCAATAACCCCTGATATGGCAAGTCCAGCTTCAGCCCCAGGGCAATACCACACTGACAGTCAGCCAATGGTAGATGTGGGTTGGAGTTGTGTTCCTTTTCATATCTCCCACTCTCAGGGTTGACTGGACTTGAGCCATAGCTACCCACTGCAGCCCAGCAGAGTCAGAGGACACTTCCACTCTTGTGGAGGAAGCAGATTGAGCCAAGGCTCCTACTCTCAAGGTCCTAGCACCCAATTCCTCACCCTTGCACAAGTCTCTGGCCTGTTTTCCCATGTACCACCAGTTGAGTCTGGCACACTCCTCACTGCAATTCAGCAGGATAATATGTATGATCAGATTTTCAAGGACAGTCCAGATGTACTGACCAATGACCACTGTGGCTGGATTTGGTACTTGCCCAGGAATGTCTTAGAACACTTCCTCAAACAGTCATGGGGTGACCTTCTATTTATGGTGTGGGAAAACCAGATTATAATTGACCATTGGGCTGGTGATACTTGTCCCAGTGATATGCTTGATCTTGCTTTGAATATACTCAAGGAGCTCACAGGCAATATCCCTGACAAATGGGGCTGGGTGAGTAATTTAGTATCTCTATAGCAGTTACACTAGCTGGAATAAAGTCTTGCACCATGTGACACCCTGAACACAGTGGACAACATGTCTCATGAACCAAAAGGCCTACAAGACTGAAAATATTATTTGGTATATATAGTTCAGTATCTTGTGTATAGGTATATGTAACAATAACCTAATGGGTTTAGATTTCAGATTGGAAATGAGGTTTTACTGGGTTATGTTTGAGGCAAGGCTTATCATAAGCAAGGTAATCAAATTATCAGTTACAGGGTGTTTATGAATGATCTAAGTGTGATAAAAATGATTCAAAAATACAAGAAGTCCATGGCTACTTGTCATACTATTATGCAAAATTGTGAAGCAATAGATTGAGAATTGGAGGAGAAAGAGTCCTTCCATTGCCAACACAAACAAGTCCTATACTGCACCTAGAAGTGGTATTGAGCTCAAGGTATCTTAGTAAAGCTAGTAGCACACAAACAGGGAAATAAATTGATGATATATACAAGTGTATTGACAATTGCTGTGGGAAATCACAAGAGGGGGGAAATAGTAGAATTGAGCAGGCATCTTCACTTCTCTGAGCCCTAGTAAGCCCATATTCTGGTGCATAATACATAGCTAGATTGAATGTTTAGGCCAGTATAGTGTAGTATATTCATGCAAAAAGACAAAAAGCTGAATTGATTGTAATCATATATTCCCAATTCCCAATATATCTAATACCTTGTCATTTAGCCTTCACTGCCATCCCCAGGCTGTAGCTGCCAGTCATGCCTGTGATCTGTTGATGGGCATTTCCATTCCCACACATCCAGCCTCTTTCTGGTCTGGTAGCAACTCTGGCTCTGTGGGGCCCTGGGCACAAACTCCAGGAATCCTACCAGCCAATATTGTTCCCATGTGTACTTTGGGGCTAGTCTCACAACAGTACTATTGGCCATCTATGACTAAGTTCATAAACTCATACATTGCTCATTGTGAAACATGTATCCAAGGCAATCTGACTAATCATCTCCCCCAAGGTCTCTTGAAACTGCTCCACATACCAGAATGTCCATGGGAGGACATCTCTTACAACTTGGTCACTGGGTTATTGGTATCCACAAACTTCAATGCAATTTTAACAGCGGTGGATCATTTCTCCAAAATGATTCACCTCATCCCCACTCACTCCACTGTCACTGCTGTTGATATTGCAAATTTATTCATAACCTATGTATGGAAATTACATAGATTACCCAAAACCACCATTTTGGACCAAGGGTTGGTTTTCAAGGCAAAATTCATGCAACAATTGTACAAGCAGCTAGATATCAAACCCTCCTTTTCAACAGCATATCATCCAGAGACAGATTGACAAAGCAAAATTATGAACAAATTCACTGAGATTTATCTTAGGAAGTTTTGTAATAATCACCAGACAGACTGGGTCACATAATTACCAATGGCTGAATTTGCTTACAACAATGTTGCCAACACTTCAACTGGGAAATCTCCTTTCCAGATCTGTTATGGTTTCAGCCCAAAGATGACCACAGGAGGAGATTTGGACAGGTACATGATGTCCCTAATGCAGATGAATATGCAGAATTTTTGCAGAAAGGGTGTGAAGATGTTAAAGCTGAAATTTGATTACCCCAGGAGAAAATGAAACTATATTATGATTGCAATCACCATCCCACTGAGGAACTGGAAATCAGGGATTGAGCCTGGCTCTCACATCAAAACATTGCATCAGACCAGCCTTCAGACAAGTTGAGTCATAAGTGTCTAGGTCCTTACAATATTCTTGAGAAGGTGGGGTCACATGCATATAAACTGGAACTCCCTCATACTATGAAAATTCATCCAGTGTTCCATATCACCCTCCTGTCCAAGTTTCAACCAGATCCACACAGTTACAATCCTCCTCAGCCCCCTCTGATTATTACAGAAGAAGGTGAAGAAGAGTATGTAGTCGAAAAGGTGGTTAATAATCAAATTAAGGGATGAGGCCATAATAGACATATTGAGTACTTTGTCAAGTGGGAAGGGTACAATGAAGGAAATAACTCTTGGGAACCAGTAGATGGAGTGAGAAATGCTCAGGAAGCAACCACTGAGTTCCACAAAGCTCATCCCAAGGCTCCAACCCTTGAAGGGGGGTAATGTCATGGGTACATTGACCATGACATATTTTCTTACTATTTATCTGCATTTTATCCAGATAGTTTCCTTTTTTGGAACAGTTGTGTATCAGCACTTTATTTGTCAGGTCCCCTAAGACCCATGGGATTAGCCATTTGACATGTAATTACCAATTAGGTACTTCTCAAGTTGTATGCATTTGCTCTGATGTGTTTCCCCTATGTGTATATAAGAGAGGGCAAGCCAGGAGCTACCCATCACAGCTTGACCTCTTGTCTGCAAGGACCTTGCCAATCCACTCATCTCTTCATCACCCATACCCTAGCCCAGACCCCCTAGATGGGTCAAGTGCATCTTATACTTAAGCTACCATAACCCTAGGCCCCTTGCTGGCCCTCTACCCCTGTTAGTCACTCACAGAAGTGCACATAAGACCTCTGTTACCTAACAAAGGCACAAGTCACTTGATATATATGGCATAGCCACCTTGCACACTCATTCTTGGTTGTACAGTATCTGGCAACCTCACATACCTTCCCTAGTCATCCAAGCTGAGTTGTGACAGCCTTTGACTACACCATCTTGCCCACCTGTTGGGCCTCCTCTCCCATGCACCAGGCACTGCAGGGGTCTCAATGCATTGTTGCACATTGAAGCTTGGAGGGCTTCTGATATAGAATTCTTGGGTAAGAATTGGCTTGTTCACCTTTGAGTGCATCTGTAGATTCACTGTTTTGCAGATGCACCATGAGGCTTGGGTGTCATCTGTAAATGATCACTATAAGCTTATGGTGGAGCAGCACTATGATGAATCAGGAAACCCTGAGCAACTGATGAACCACTTTGACTGCAAATATTCTAATCACAAACTCCAGGCCTGTCTGCAGCCTATCTGAAACATTTTCCTTCAATGCCACTCTTCAGTGTTGACAGCTCCTGCTCCATTTGAGGCAGATACCATTCAGGCTTCCCTCAACTCACTTGTCACCCCATGCAACATCTTGGCTTAGCATGGAGGGGTGATCCCATATTGGAACAACAAGCTGTCTCATCATCCCTGGCTTGCTCACATGGCACTTAATGATCATATGGCACCTGGTGAGTTCTTTGAATGTCCATCCATCAATCTCATATTAATATCCCTTCTGGTGCTTAAGCCTCTTATGTAGGTGTTGAATGTGCTTTCTTGCAACACAGTGAAAAGTAACCCAGGTAAAACCACCTCAACTTACCTGGGTTGTCAGGGTAAAGTGTGGTGTCACCATCAATGTCCTTTGCCTTGGTGACATGTGTGAGGATGTGGGTGATGGGTTTGTCAGCCTCATCATCCACACCGGTGTCCAACTCATCATTTACTTGCTCAACTGGTGGTTAGGGTTGTCAGTTGGGAATTCCGTGCAGCCAGATTGCCGGAAATTCCGGGACCGAAACCGCCAAATCCGGCACCACGGGACACGGGCACGGTATTGGAGCCAGCCTGGCCATGCGGGATCCGGTGCGGAATCCCGGGAATCCCGCACCCTGCGCAACACATGTGAGGTGAGTTAAATCCCACCACATCTCAATGTAACTAGTACCATAAAATAGAGCAAAATTCTGGCTCTCTAATGATATATAAATCACCTCAAACAAAAATTATTTGAGGGAGATATAAGCTTGGGAATGGTAAGGGGGTACCCCTGGGGGTCAAGGAGCTGGTTGGGAGTCAACTCTTGCAATTCTCCACCAAATCTCTGGGGAAAAGTACCATTGGGTGCGCAACACCCATGTTTCTTAGTAGGATTTTAATCCTGAGCGTTGAATCGCAAGGTCTGGATTTTTAGGGGGGAAATACACCTGAAACACGAAATTACCCCTGAGAAGCGCCACATGCACTAAGGAATCTAGCTGTAGGATTATTGTCCCCTTGTGCGGGATCGATAGCCCTATGTTCAGATAGTATATCTACCAATTTTCAGCTTGATTGGAGGCCAGGAAGGTGTTCTGTTGTCATGAAAACTGTGGTGCGCACCCCCTGTAATATTTTTTGGACAGTAATCTAGGGCGCACTCTGCGATGAGTTAAGCTACAAGGCCGCTGAGTAT
>WSTI01004068.1:0-10462 GCA_019616915.1 Ceratobasidium sp. 423
TGCAGATATACTATTTCAACATACTGCTATTGATCCCGCATAAGGGGACGGCATTCCTACTGCTAGATTCCTTAGCAGATGTGGCACTTCTCAGGGGTAATTTCGTGTTTCAGGAGTATTTACCCCCTGGAAATACAGGCTCTGCGATTCAGGATCTGAAATTAAAATCCTACTATTAGACCATGCTGTTGTGCACAGAATGATATATATATGACCACGATCCATGAAGATCTGCTAAAATTGGCTCTCAACCATAAACTTCAGCCCCAGGAGTCCCTCTCAAATACTATTTCCCCCATAACTTCCTCAAATATTTTCCATTTGGGGTGATAAATATACCAATAGAAAGCTGGAATTCTGCTCTATTTCCCAGTGGTACTTACATGCAGTTGTGGTAGGATTCAGTCATGGAACTCCTGTGACCCATGGAACCTGGTACCCATGGAACCTTGCAAGGATCCATGTACAATCAACCCAGCCTGGACCATCCCTTGTCCCATGTGACATGGGTTGGACATGGGTTTTACATGGGTACCCCCAGGAACCATGTGAGGTGGGACCCATGTTAACAGCTCTACTGCAGATGAAGTCATCTGTGATCATTTCTATGATGGTCTCAAGAAGGACATTAAAGATATGATGATGAATCAACTATTTGATTGGGCTAACTCTACATTTGAACACACCAAGGACCTTGCCCTTCAAATTGACAACTATCTGGAATACTATTGCACAACAGCTACCATGTCCTCTGCTCCCAAGTCCTTCTAATACTGCAACACCTCATCCTCATTTTAATGTGGGGGATCCTGTCTTTATGATGGATGGAGGACAAGCTAAAAAGGGAGTTATTTAATCAATTGCTCATGATGGGTTGGGCCCAGCTCAACCAACTATCAAATGGAACCAAGGGGGAATGTCAAAAGCAGCTTTTATTCAAATTAAACTTGATACCCATCCTGTGGCAACTGCCTTCACAACCCCAAAGCCAGCCACATCCTCCTCTAAGCCCAATAATAAGTACCCTGCTCCCATGGACCTGGATAGCAAGGGCAAGGGTGTATTTACATGCTACAAGTGCAGCAGCCATGGCCATATGGCTGCTCAATGTCCTTCAAAAGATATCTCAGGTCACATTGCTGATATGAGCATTGAACAAGGACTGGAGTTGGTGGAAATTGTAGATATAGGTTCAGAAATTGAGTTGGGAAAAGGAGGGGCCAGAACTCTTTAAGGGGCAAAGTTCTCATCCATATATTAAAGGATTGTGATGTAAATATGCTGGACATAAATTCTATTAGAAACATAGCTAAAATCCAGATTCCTATCCTTGAAAAACCAAGCAAGACTCCTATTACCCAAAAATCAGCTTATGCAGCCAAACCCTTCTTGTCCAAGGCCCTACTAGATTCAAGAGCCTCTGCATGCTTCATTCACCCTAAACTGGTTAAAGAATATTGCCTTCCACTGCTGTCACATGAAGTATCTTGGAACTTGAGAGTAATCAGTGGATGAGAAGTGGCTTCAGGGAATGTCACACACCATATACCCATTTTATCATGAGTATTAGTTCTCATCAGGAATAAATTGAGTGCCATGTGGCAGATATTGGGAACCATCATTTGGTACTAGGAATGTCATGGTTTAGGAAACATAATCCCCTCATTGACTGGGATAAATCCACTATCTCCTTTAATTCCTCATTCTGTACCAAAAAATGTCTTAAAATCGCTGGCAAACTCAAATTAAAGGGCAAATTGACTCCACCACTATTTTATCATAATTTTGCCAAAGTTTTCTCAGAAGAAGAATCTACAGTGCTGCCTCCACATAGGGAATATGATTGTTCCATCCAACTGGTAGAAGGAGCCAAGCTTAAACACAGTCCAAATTTCAAGACAATGACTGATGAAGACCTGGCACTCAAAGTAGAACTGGCATGACTGTTGGAAACAGGGTGCATTCATCCCTCAAAATCCCCAATGGCATCATCTGTTTTCTTTATTGTGAAAAAGCCAGGCCCTAATGGTTGTAAATTGTATCATATGGTACTCAATTATTGATAATCTCAACTCAATTACCAAGAAAAATGTACATCCCCTCCCACTACCCAATAACCTTATTGTTTGATTAAGGGGTGCTACAATTTTCACAAAGTTTGACCTAAAGTGGGGATATAATTTACTTCACATCAAGGAATGTGATGAGTGGAAAACAGCCTTTAAATGCAAGTGTGGGCTATACAGGTATCTGGTCATGTCTTTTGGCCTTACAAATGCCCCTGCAGTATTCCAACACCTTATGAATGATATTTTTCAGGACATTCTTAATAACTTTGTGATCATCTATATGGACAATATTTTAATCTTCTCCAAAAGTGAGAAGGAGCATATTGGACATGTTCATGAAGTCCCAAAGAGGCTACAGGAGAACAACCTATTCTGCAACCTTGAAAAATGTTACTTCCATGTTCCAAAAACCAACTACCTAGGTTTTATTGTCTCAGGTAAGGGAATCAAAGTCCACCAGAGCAAGGTCACTGTGGCTCTTAATTGGTCAACCCCCAAAAATGTCAAGAATATCCAAGAATTCCTAGGATTTGTGAATTTTTACAGATGTTTCATCCCCAACTTTTGCACCACTGCCCAGCCATGATATGGCCTATTGCAAAAATACATGCCTTGGAATTGGACCAAAAGGCAGGAGAAGGCATTCCATACTCTGAAAGATGCTTTATAACAGGCCCCAATTCTCCTCCAACCTGATGTGACTAAGGAATTCTTGTTGGAATGTGATGCATCCAACTATGTGACAGGAGCTATTTTATCACAAAAAGATGACAATGGGAAGTTGCACCCTGTGGCTTATTTCTCTAAATCCCACTCTTCAGCTGAACAAAATTATGATATTTTTGATAAGGAGTTTTTTTTTAGGATCATTGTTTTACAACCTTTGTGGCCAAGCCATATATAGTAATGTCTAGGTCTATTACCACCTGGAGAAGGACCCCTATGCCCCCCCTAGACTCCCCTGTCCACATATGTGACCTGATCTATCCCAATATTGTGGTCTTCCTTTCCCAGAGCCTGGAGACACAGCCACCCACAAGTGACTGCCAAAGAGGTGGTATGAATTTTATGCATATATTTGGTATACCAGATGCTGTGCAACTGATCATGTTATCACCCAACTTCAGGCTGGGATTGAACTGACAACCTTCATCTGTTAAAACCCTATGTGCTCCAGAGAACAGGGGATTAACCTGGAGAAAGGGTGGTTTTAACAGATGTTGGCAACACAATGTTAAACAACAACAAAGTGAAACCAGAAGGTGATGGTACTGTTGAGCCACCCATGCCACTGATAAGGAGTTATTGGCCATTATGCAGGTGTTATGTGAATGGTGCCACCTCCTAGAAGGGGAATGCTTTCTGGTCCAAATCTTGACAGATCATAAAAACCTGGAATATTTTTCCAAATCACAAAAGCTATCTCAATGGCAAATACAGTGGTCTAATTTCATATCCCAATTTAATTATCAAATTATCTATCAACCAGGAGGCCAGAATAAGAAGGCAGCAGCTTCAGGTTTCACTCTGTTGTTTGACATTGTGTTGCCAAGGTAGTCAGTTTGGTCCCAACCTGTGGTTGAGCAATTATGTGGTCAGTTGCACATCATCCAGTGTCCCAATATACCCATAAAATTTATACCTGCCTCCTTGGTGGTCACTTGTGGGTGGCTGTGTCTCTGGGGTCCAGGATGGGAAGACTGCAATATTGGCATAGATCAGATCCCATATATGGACAAGGGAGTCTAGGGGGGGCATAGGGGTCTTTCTCCAAGTTGTAATAAACCTGGACACCTACTATATGGCTTGGCCACAGAGGGTGTAAAACAATGATACTAAAAAAGAAAAAAAAAGAAAAAGAAGGCAGACATTTTATCAAGGCACCATGATTTGGTACCCCTTGAGAGGGGGGTGGAGAGCCAAGTTCTCATCAGTCCTGATTTTTTGTCAATGCTATCACCCCAGATGTGAAGATTCACAACTGAATCAGAGAAGCCATTCATGAGGATGAACATCTTAAGGAGCTTATTATTAATAAGTTATTAATCTCTTTTGACAAGGCTAGAAGGTTAAAGATTGGGAAATGTGTCAAGGGCTCCTGTACTTCAAAGGAAAGATCTTGGTACCCAAGGCCAATACAATTTGCAACCTGATCCTAGAAGCCCATCATGATGCTTTGGCAGCAGAACATCCAGGCCAATATAGAATATTAGAGTTGGTCTTGAGGCAGTATTATTGGCCCTCCATGACAAAATTTGTTAATTGCTACATCACCCATTGTGAAACATGTATTCATGCCAAACCCACCAATTGATTACCCCAAGGACTTCTGAAGCCACTTGAGATCCCAGAACACCCATGGGAAGACATCTTGTATGACTTGTTTACTGGCCTTTCAATTTCAGAAAAGTTTCAGAAAACTTTGATGTGATTCTTACTGTGGTGTATTGATTCTCAAAAATTATTCATCTTATACCCACACACTGTACAGCCACTGCAGTAGATATTGCAAACCTCTTCATCACATATGTTTGGAAACTCCATGGCCTTCCAAAAACAACCATTTCAGATAGGGGATCAGTGTTTAAGGCCAAGTTCATTCAGCACTTGAATAACCATCTTGACATCAAGCCTTCTTTCTCCACTGCCTATCATCCAGAGACAGATGGACAGAGTGAGATCATGAACAAGTTCACCAATATATTCCTCAGAATGTTCTGCAATCACCATCAGATGGATTGGGTCACATTACTCCCCATGGCACAGTTCACATATAATAATTCAGTTAATGCATCTACTGGGAAATCACCAATCCAAATCTGCTATGGATTCAACCCCAAAATGACTAATGGGGGAGAAGCTGGTGGTTACATCCCTAATGCCAATGAACATGCCAAATTCCTACAGAAGGGTTATGAAGATGTACTATGATCAAAAGCATCATCCTGCAGAAGAACTGGAAGTAGGAGATTGGGTGTGGTTGTTCCACCAGAGTATTTCCTCAGGCCAACCCTTGGACAAGCTTAGTCATAAATATCTGGGTCCCTTTAAGGTCTTGGAGAAGGTTGGGTCTCATGCATATAAGTTGGAATTACTGTATACAATGAAGATCCACCCAGTGTTCCACATTACCTTGCTTTTGAAATTCCAACCAGATCCTCATGGTCATGATCCTCCTCAACCTCCTCCCATTATTACAGAAGAAGGAGAAGAGGAATACATGGTGGAGAAGGTGGTCAATAGTTGAATAAAAGGAAGAGGATGTAACAAGTGCATTGAGTACTTTGTCAAATAGGAAGGATATGATGAAGCTAGTAACTCTTGGGAACCTGTGGACAATATGGGGAATGGTCAGGAAGCAATCTCTGAATTTCATAATGCCCATCCCAAGGCTCCAACCCTTGAGAGGGGGTGATGTCATGAGTACATTCATCATGACATATTTTTCTACTATATATTATCACTTTTCTGAGTTGGTTTCCTCTTTGGGGACAATTGTGCATCATCATCTTATTAGTCATGTCCCCTGAGACCTGTTTGATTAATGATGTGATATGTAATTACTGACTAGTGACTTCTTGGGTTGTGTGTGTTTGTTCTGATGTGTGTGTGTCTCCTGTATTTAATAGAGGGCAAGCCAGGAGTTGCTCCTCATGACTTGACCTCTTGTCTACAAGAATTCAGCTAGTTCAATGGTATTTCCATCACCCATACCCTAGCCCAGACCCCCTCATCAGGTCCAGTGCATCTTTTACTGTTTAACCATAACCCTGGGCCCTTGTTTGCCCCTCTACCCTACTAGTCACCCCTTGTTGGCACATACAAGCCCTAGGTTACTGTGATAGACATGGACATATCTCCAAGGATCTCCAAGGATCCAAGGAGATCAGAATAGACCCATGAGATTAGATGGATCAGATAGGAGTTGTAGGATTGGATAAGATCAGATAGGACACTCTGATTGCTGCAGATTAGGATAGATGGACTGCAGATAAGAGATAGCTGACTGAGACTAAGGTCCCATTGGATATCCTTATCTATGACTCTTATGTATTCCCATGGCCTTATGCCATTGACTCATGTAGATAGAATGTTCTGTGGTATATATACAGGGCAGTATTCAACCTTGGAACACCAGGTTGAATATCCCTTGTCTGACATCCCAAGACTCTCAGGTGATTTGAACACCTGAGTCACACTTGACTTTCTGCAGTTCACTTGAACCCCCATTGGTAGCAATTGTCACACTTGCAGATCACAGGCAAGTATAAGTGCCTGATTGAGAGGAGGACAGTTGACTAGCACTTCTGTCTAGAACAGTTACCCAACTTAGGCATAAGTCACTTGGTATATATGGCATAGCTGCCTTGTGCATCATCCTTGGTTGTATGGTATCTAGCAACCTTGTGAACCTTACCTAGTAGTCCAAGCTGAGTTGTGACATTCAGGTCCAAGTTGTTCTTCAACTGCTTAAACTGCTCCACTTCCCTGGGAGTGTCAGCTTTGAAGTCCTTCAATGCCAGCTACCACCCCTTGGATGGCAAACCATCAGTCTTGGACAATGACCTGGCAGTTTTGGATGAACTAGTGGTCTTGCCAACTCCTGACTTTTGGTGCTCAGCTTGATTGGGCTCTTGCTTCACATCAGGAACCAGCCAGCACCTTGGAGTCTTTTTTGAGTCATTGTCCCTGAGGATCATGGGCATTGACTCCCTGCTTGCAATGATCACCACATCTGAATCTTCCTCAGTAGGCTATACCTCAATGGGCTTTGTTGGTACAAGCCTCAGTTTCATATTTGGCCTTGGTTTTGGCCTTGATGTTGGCTCCAAACATGCAGCTGCAACTTTAGCCATGGGAAATGGAGCAGGTGCTCTTTTCAATGACTTTGATGAACTGGGAAGGGTTGACATGCCAGCTTAGTGGGCTTGCAAACTGACTTAGATGGGCTTTGAGAAGGTGATGACAGGCAAGTAGCACTCACCATAGGTGCATTATGAATGGTCAGACAGGATTTCATTTTGGTAGGAGCTTCAGTAGGAGGTTGTTGGCATGGAACTGGAGGGGAGGGAGCTTCCTGGGGCTCTGAGGATGAGGCATTCATGTGTGAGTGAATCTTGGTTGCATTGCCAGTCTGCTGGCCACCATTGGGATGCTCATCACCAGAATCAGAGTCAGAGCTGGAGCCTCCTTCCTCCTCATCCTTACTGTCATCCTTGTCTTCATCATTGTCTTCAGCCTCACCATCCACCTCATCAGGTGCACCAAGCTCATGATCATACTGCCCACTTGGGCTTATTGAAATACAAATTCGAATATTAGACAAAAAGAGAATAGATTAAGTTAGGAGTAAAGACAGTAAAAGAGAGAATGAGAGGAGAATGAGAGAATGAGTACCAATGGGTCAAACATACCTGTATTTATACTCTACAAGTATCATTGAGTCATTGTGTATCAAAGCTTGACTCAATTACTCATATGTTCTAGTACATTCTATGCCCTTCCAGTCATTACCAGTAACATCATGTACATACAAGAACTTTCTACAGGGCTGGCACCATTTTTGTCCTCATTGATCATCTGCTGTCCAACTGGAGCTCCAAGAATCACCATCTCAGCAGTGGCAAACTCATCATTGAGCTCTAGCAGCTGAATTTTCATATCAATGGAGTCATTGATGACTCCTGTGCCCATCCAAGTATCAAGGTAAGCCTTGACCTTCAGCACAAGGCTATGCATTGGGTTGGACTCTTTGGGTTAGGGTTGCTGGTATTCTTCTTCTTCACCATCTAACAACAAGGTAAGCAAACAAATTGGTGTACCTGAAGGATAGTGGTACTTACATTTCCTGTCATATGTTTTTTGAATGCCTCCTCACTCCTGTGGTATTCACCTGACTCATTGTGCTTCTCAACCACAGCTGCCCATACACCTTTGACTTCTTGTGGTGGGTTTTCAACCATCATTCAAAGAGCATTCAGCTCTTCAGCAGGGGTCCAGTTGTGGGCATGGAGCAGGTAACCATGATGTCTCTTCACTGCTGAATATGCCAATTGTACAGCATCCAAACCAGTCAGTTGTTGAACAATGTTAATGGGGATAATATATAGTCCACCATCCTTCTGTCTTGTGGCTTCTCCTAGAACAGTATTGTCAGATGTAATAAATTGAGCGACATTGTTCTTGAAAATAGTACTTCCTCCAGCCTTGGTAAAACAGGTAATCAATAGGAGATTCATCTTCATAGTAGGGACATGAGCACAGTCCTTCAATATAATGACAGGACTGTCTTTCCAGAAAGTAACCTTCACATTGCCTCTTCTGATGATAGGTAAAGATCCTCCTACACCTCAAACAATTTGTCTGGGTGTCTTGTGATAAGACAAAAAAGAATTGGCATTGACAACAAAGTGTGACTCAGCTCCACTGTCTGCTATCCAGTCTGAACCAACATAATCTTGAACTGCCATGAAAGAATAGGTAGGCAGACCCCCAGAAGTAGAATCCTTGTTAGTTGAAGCAACATTAGCCTCATTCAATTGTCCTTTGTTTCATAAATCCTTCTTCTTCTTGTGACATTCCTTCTCCCAATGACCTTCCTTGTTGCAATAGTTGCACTTGCCTTGTCGGTGAGGGGTCTGAGAAGAGGAGGATGGCAAGGATTTGTTCTTGTTGAAGGATTTATTGAAAGGCTTGCCTGGACCCTTCCCTTTATCCACATACATAGTGTTGGACACAGACTTTTCTTCTCGATGTTGTCCTTCTGCAATGATCTTACACTTGATATGATTTGTGATAGCTGCTTGGTCAGCTCTGGATGCATTAAGATCATTCAGATCACTTTGAAAGGACTGTATAAAGATATCCCAAGAAGGAGGGAGGGAAGCAGGAAGTGTAATCACCTTGTTGAAGTTTGTGGCATAAGTGGCACCAATTGAGTGCATATGATTGAACCATTCAGTCATTTGTTGTAGGTGGTCCAAGATCTTGGTGTCTTCAGCCATTTGATGAGAAAAATAGTTTTGATGTATGGCAATGAGTTCAACAATATCAGTGATCTCATAGAGACCAGAGAGTCATTCCCAAGCATGGTGAGCATGAGTCAAAGCAAGGATGTGGGATAGAACAGATTTGCTGAGATTTTGATGAATCAAGGCAAGAGGCCTTCAATCATTCTTGTTCCATTTATCAACAGTTTCTTGTGATGCAGCTGGCAAGCCCATAGGAGAGGGTTGATTGGTTGTGAGGACATCTTCTATGCCCTTCTCGGCAAGCCAGTCTTGAACAAGAACTTTCCAGGTCTTCCAATTGGAAACACCTTCAAGTTTATCAATATGGAGTGTCAAGGAATCTTCAGTAACAATGGTGGGGGCAGCAGGTGCAGGAGTAGTTGAAGCCATATTGAATAGCCAATGTAAGGCTTGAGATAGATCAATAAAGTCAATAGATGTATCTATGTTGGTTGTGTATAGAGAATTAGCAAGAGTGACTAATAATGTCTTGAAATTAGGCTAGGGCTGGGGCTCATAACCTGTTGAAGATTCTTGCACTTGGAGATAAAAGCCTAAATAGAATCTTGAGGTTATATTCATATGTAGTAACTCAGTAGAGTAGAAGAGAAGACATGTATTCGATCTGTGGCAAAGGGACATCCCACACCACACTAATATACATGAGAGTCAACACAGCACTAGCATACATGCAAGCCATGAGAACAATAGACCAAGAACTATTTTACATTAGTGGAATGCACAGGTTTAACAGACAATAGACTGTATCAGTCAGCTAGTGAAAAGAATATGAATAGGGGCTATCCCTAATCACAGTGCAATGCAGGTGGCATGATAGATGCTCATCAGGTAGGATATGCATATCTACCTGGGGTATTTCACTGTAGTACCACAGTGCCTCATGGATAGTGAGACAATAATGTTCAGGCTCTTCAGAGATCATCATCTGGCTTTTCATATGTGGATTGTGTGGTGTAATGTGCCAGGGACCACAGTTATGTTCAAGTGGTGAGTAGGATATGCATGTGTGATGGACTGTTGACATGTGCACTTCTATTGGTTCATTTGATAGGCATATTCCACCAATCTTGTGGAATTCACAAGTCACTTCTTTATCATTATCCTTCCAACAGGAACATTGTTTATTACCAAATGTACCAATGAGCATCATAGGAGAGCATTCATTGAGCTAATACTGAAAGTGTGTTATCACAGTATAAGTTATGATCAATATATTCACCTAAATCTCCTGACACATTAACATTCACTGCAGTGGTGGAGTTTCAATGTCATGTACATCAGGAAAACCACATTTTGCATAGATACAGCTCGATACATCCAACTTTTTTCTGCGTTACCTGAAACACACAACTTTTTTCTGCA
>WSTI01004069.1:0-10454 GCA_019616915.1 Ceratobasidium sp. 423
ATAGATAACCCCCTTTCCCATTTGAGCTTAGTGGTATTATTTAACGCCAAAAGCCTTCTGTCCTCGGCCTCAAGCTCATGACTGGGGATTTTCTGGAATAACACATCGTCAAAATCGCGGAGCAGCCGAATAGTCTTAGTTCCCGAACTTCTAGATAACGCGACATATGTATTGAATGGCGTGAGGCCACCTGAGGGTGGCCGTGCAATGTTGACAATAACTTTCTTGATAGTTTGCCCCCAAGACCGATAATCAGTAAAGGCATATGCAGCCGTGATGGGAAGTTGGCGTCGCGTGACCTGCGCTGGCTTGTCTCATTTGCGATTTATTCATATTTTCGGGTCATCGGGAAGATTGGAACGACGCCGGGCCCTAGATCGCCGATTTCTGCCGCTTTGGTCCGGTATAGTCGGACAAGCACACATTCGGGTGGGTAGGTCAGTGATAGCTCCGCTGGTCCATGAGTATTTTGTTCCGGAATTGCTGGGAGCTTCTCACAATGGTCTAGGATAATCCTTTCGACAATGCCACAGGGCTACATCGAGCTCAGTTTCGACGCTATACGTGACCATAACTTTGATGCCAACCACCAAATTCACCACATCTGGGAGATTGGCCTTCATGCGTTGGCCCTGGTCTGACTTCCGATGAGGGACCGTTTTTCCAGCCCCCCACCTCCCAATCTGAACATGGTCTTTCAGTCAATTGCATAAAGGTATTGGCATTGATACACTTTAACACGTTGAAGTCGAAATTGAGATTAAATCGAAACTAAATTTACTGTCATTGTATTGCGTTGAATACATATAGTCCGTCTGCCTGAATCTAGATGATCAATAAGTCAGTTTTAAGAACCGCGAGCAAGGTGCTCTGCACGGTCACGTGCATTTCTAGTAGTAAGAGTGACGGTCGTCACTGAGCTGACCCGGCGCTTAGATAAGGTTGGTAACATCTGCTTGACCCCTACTTTAAAATTGTTCTTCGTACGAGGCTGTGCACGTGGGAACCGAACTCAAGAAGCAGGGTCAACCATCCACCCGATACACTAGCCACCCTATTCTGATTCTCCAACCGCAAGACCAAGTGCTATTCCGGGACTATCTTGTGCGATAGCATCGCGCCGGCCCACCATACATAAGGCCACTGACCATGCGGCGTAATGTTCACGTGGCTATAATTTCAAATAAATAATGAGAAATGCAATCTGTGGCATCGCTCCGAGTGGATGACCAGTACAAATAGCCACACCCTTCGCCGAGCCTTCGATTCCCAACGTAAAACATCTCGTAACTGAATGTCCATTCGGTTCGACCCCTCCATGGCCCAACTCGAGATCCTTGGGCCTTCAAGTGCAACAAAAAAGATTCTGAGGGCGGGCAATGAAAATAGGCGCCCCACCTCTGGGGGATCCGTTATTTCCTCTCAGGGGTGAGTTCGGGATGCTCACTATATCTCATCGTTTTATTGACCCGAATGAATCACATCCAATAGATCTTTGTTCGAGTTCCCGCAGAAGAAGAAACAGCTTACAATCCTTCTCGTTGGGCAGACAGGCGGCGGTAAAACTGCCTTCATGTCACTACTCCTCAATCTGTTTCAAGGAAATGGTCCATTTGAACTAGTGGACAAGCATAATCTCGGCGCTGAATCTGGGTTAAAAGCGTCCCAAAGCCAAACGACTAAAGCTACTCTGTATTCTTGTACTACTCCCACCGGCATCAAACTTCAAATACTCGATACACCTGGGCTAGCTGATACACGGGGCTTCGACACAGATAATGCACACAGAGAAGCAATACAACGCGCCATAATTGAACTCATCGAAACTATCGATGCTATCCTTATAGTGGCGAATGGCGGAGTAACGCGACTCGACGCTCTCACAAACCATACATTGGATGTGCTCGCTTCACTATTTCCTCAATCTATCGTCAGCAACATTGGGTTCATATTTACCCATACGGCGGACGTAATGGGGCTCAATTTTCCGATATCTGATCTGCGACCCGAACTTCGGGAGGCAACCCGTCGTAAATTTCTCCTGGACAACCCCCTTTCGCTATGTAAAGCTTACACGGAACAATCCACCCATGCCCCTGCATCAGAACGCGAGCTGGGGAAAATGAAGAGGCGGCTCGAGGCGGCCTACACGGATTCCATTGAATCCGTCGAAGAACTCTTGGAATGGCTGGATCAAACGAATCCACAGCCTACGAATGAGATAATCCGATTGTACGAGCTGTCCGCTACCATCGAGGGGCGGCTCCAAGCTACTCTGGCTTCTTTAAAAAATGCGACCAAGCTTCACGATGAAATTACTGGATTGAAGCGTCGCTCAACCCGGGTAGGAGAGGTATGTAATAATATGTACTCGCGCTACGAATTACGCTCTTATATCTCACCTTATCTGATTTTATCCATAAAGCGAAAAACCTCCTTACTGGAATTGTTGAACGACAATCCACGCAAAGGCTGGATCCTGATAGATAGCAACGTCAGGAATACCATCTGCATTGTTGCTGGTTGCCATTCCAACTGCCATCCAAATTCTACCCTGAATTATACCGAGTCTCCGATGTTAGACTACTGGTTTAACACGATCTACACTTGGGTTATACCCAATGCGCTGAGATGGGGCAACTTCCAAGACGTAGCGTGCACAGAGTGCAAGCACCCCGCCAAGTACCATCGCAACTACAAATCCATCCATCAGGAAGTACACAGCAAGCACCACAAGAGAATTCGAGAAGCTCTTGAACGGGAAAATAAAACACAGGACGGCCTTGACAGAACCCAGGGAATCATTCAAGCGGAACTGGACGAGCTCATGGCCGAGATTGAAGAAGCCAAGGCCCAAATCCAGAATCTTATTGCAGAGCTCAATCAGATTTCCCTCACTCCCAATTTCGCGGGCCGTATCCGATCTAGCATTCAGTTGCTTGAAGTGCATAAACGTGGGCTCGAATCCGGTCCCGGCTCGAGTATAGAAATGAAGATCGTCGATGAAGCTCTATCTCTGTTTAGGACACAGTTGGAGCTAATTGGGAATAAAGCTGAAATCTACCCTGTAGTAACAGCTCTTTGACACGTTCTTGAGCGTCAGGGATTACCTATCGGCATAACAGGTAGTTAGGAATGAACGAACCAGCTGTATATAAGGCCTGTACTTTACTGTCATTGCTCGGGTCATAAATGGTTCACTGTCCTTGAGTCTAAAGTTAACTCCCAAGAGTTAATATAACATAGTTCTTTCTGAAATACCCTATTGCCGCGTATATGCGATCATACCAGCGTTGACAACGCTAAATGCGACGTCAAGCGCAGGCGAGTATAGAAACACTACTCAAAGCAAGCCGTGATGACCAGAGTGGAAAAAAGTAAAATCCATCCGCCATTAGAGGTCCTGCTTGGACAATTCCCGCCCTCAGTATTCCGCGCGTCTACACCTGAACGACGGAAATACGCTACAAAGAATGGCGTTGTGAAAAGTATACTACCTCTTGTTAGATGGCCCGGATGGTAGAAGGTGGACGAGATGTACCTGGATTTCACGGTAACCTTCAACGGCGCCTAATCAAACTGTATATCTGATATAGCAGTTCAATTGCCCGACACACCTTCAATGGATGATATTCCCGAATCGAACCGCAGGTAGCCCCATTTAGAAAAAGTGAGCGATCCCTAGGTCCTTGAGGTCCTGGTAGGCTTAGCATTGAGCCCTACCCAGAGGTTGGTTGGAATACAATGACTGTTGCGGAGGACATTAAGCCTTGACCATTCGGTCTCTAACAGACATCAAAATTCCTGTACTGATCTAAGGTTATTTATGTAGATATATGTAGTCTTCCCTCAGAAAGGAAGGATTTTATGTGATACATAGTGGCCATGAGATTTATTTATTCTATATAGGAGGGGGGGTATCTACATGAGTGAGGCCCAAAATTATTTATGGTATCTAGTAGGTGCCACATCCATATATGATATATAGATGTGGCATTTTTGATCCAGATGCACCACATCTAATTTATTTGATGTAGAAGCACCAGATTTTGATCAAGTTGATGTCACGTGCCCTCTCCAAAAAAGCGCCACAAAAAAGCGCTCCACAAATGCTCCACAAAAGCACTCCAACAGTGACAATGGTATGATGACAGTATGACAATAGTATGATGATGGTATGACAATGGTATGATGATGGTATGACGACAGCATGACGATGGGTATGACGTGGGTATGGCAACAATGATATCATGGGTAAGCAATGAATCTGGCAGACCAATCGCAGGCAGACAATGGGACAGCAGGTGGATGTTCTCAAGCATTTGCACATGCATTAGACCATGACAGTTAGTTCTAAAAAGGTTGTTACATGACTAGTATTGATAAACAAACAAGCTGTGCAACTGCGCACAACAGCCCATCTGCAACGACCTGAGCCACATGGCAGACCACGAAAGGGAGGTGAACAAGCCACAAGGCAGTGTAAAGGCATGCAGCAGGTCCAATAGCAGCCATCTAAGAAAACACGTGTTAGCAGCAACAATGTGGGATGGAGAATTCCATGCTTACACGTAAATTAGCTACTGCACGTAGCCTAAGAGTTGAGAACATGGTTAGTGTGGTTAAACTGTCGACGAGTATTCATACACTCACACGAATGCCTAAGCCACCACTCCGGGAGTAGTCGTCTGCATCACAAAGTTAGTCACAGAGGTACGACAATGTAACCAGTGATTGCACACATACCAAACCATCAGCCACACGTTGCCAGCGGGTGCACCAGATCGAAACCGTCATCCCATACTGCAAGAGGTGTAGGGTCAGGTCATGGTTTCGTCGATAGCCACCTAAATCGGGCCAAGTAAGTTGCAATGAGTTTTATTATAATGAGTGTTACTTACTGTCGAGAGCGAGTGCATCGCTCAGGGACCATAGGTGGGCCGGCCACAGGTGGCTGGCGGCGACGGCAGGGAATAGGGGATGAGAGGTGGTGGAGTGGTGAGAGCGTTGGAGTGGGGCTGTTGGGTTGTTAAATATAATAATGATTCCATGTAAGCGCCAGGCGCTTCCTTCTCTTCTGCTATGTTCGCTCTCCGGAACCACAATACCACTGCAGGCGCTGCCCTTGTCGTTATCGGCCATGACTTGCCTTCGTCTCATTGCATTCGCTGTACATAGGAGCAAGCAGTTTACAAGTGATCCAGCTTAGGTGTGGCTTTCTTACAAATCAGTCACATTTAACACTGATGTTCATTCATGGTGATAGTATGTACAATCAGATATGGCAATATATAATTAATTTGCGCCCAAACGAGCCCAATGATCTCTCGGTTCTACAACAGGCGTTATCTCAACGAGATCGGCGGGGTTGAGTGGTACGACGAGAACGAAGACGAAGCTTACTATGCCGGAATCGACGCACGCCATGAGATCGAACCTATTGTCGTGTCAGACGAGGAGATGGAGTGTGACCCAGATGATTAAGTACGCCCAGTCCTGTCGTCACTCACGAAGCACCCGGCGAACGCATGCCTCGATAGTTCTTTCCTTCCAGTGTATAGAATGTCTTTACTTGTAAATTTCCCCATCACCACTTTTCCCACCCCCTCGATTTGCCCCTTGTCATCCCTCCTGTTGATAATGTCTCGCTTGCCACCATTCTTACGTACTACAACCCTCTCGCCTTGAAAACTCGCCGTTTCGCCTCCATCCACCCCCATTTAATTTTATTGTATATTTTTACGTTGTTGGCTCGAATACGTGAATGCTATATTGAAATGAACGCCTACTTTTGAGGGAACATTTTCCATTCTATTGCCAATTGTTTGTCACAGGGTGCTTTGTGCGGAGTGGAGAGTTCCCATGGCCATCCAATTTCCAATTGGATGGCTCTGAACACCCCTTCCACCACCACCGTTCAACCGGCTTCTGGCTCTTCTTTGACAGAGCCTTGAGCACCCAGTACTCTACCCACACCAATGGACACGTTCCCACAATTCGCATCCACTTGACTCATGTATAACGATTCACCTCCTTTTTGCCCACTCGCCAGCTACACGAGTGGCACCATTAACGCACCCGTGTTGTTGTCTGCCATTGATATCACCGCTTGTTTGTCCTTTGTTGAAATCTTCCTTGGTTTCCACCATACTGTTCGCAGAGTCGTCTTTGTGGAACCCGTCTGAAGCTCTTAGTCCTCTATGCTTTGGAATAATGACTTCGACCCTACCTCCACGAATCCAGGTGACAGCGGAGCGCATGCCCTTTGTCAACCATCCCTCGCTTTACTATATATTCCCTGGACTTGAATTCACATCCTTTCAATTCTTTGCTGGGGGGGCTATTCCTGTCGACTTTTACGTTATCATCGCGTGCAACCAGCGCATATTCGAGCGCGGGGCGCTCACAAAAGCAGACATCACGTTCCCAGGGTCTTAATTGGAACAAAAATTAATACGGCAATGTGTGTGGTCGGCCGATGAGCTTTCGAAGGATCAGCCGCGGGAATGGAACGTTTTTGGAAGTCGAAGTTGCACACGATTCCCATTATCCATATGATATAATTAATATCGATTACAGGGGACGATCCCTGCGACCTCGACAAGCTCGATCGCGAGAACGCCCCCGACTGGGACATCTTCCGGTAGGTGGCCTGGGAAGTGCGGCTCGTGCATGTCGGCCTGAGGCGGGTTCTCGACGGGCGCGGGCGGGTTTTTGGCAGCCACAGGGAGGTTTTGGACGGGTGCGAGTAGGTTGCCGGCGAGCTCGGGCGGGTTGTCGATGGGTGCCGCCGCGTTCTCGGCGAGCGCCTGCGGGACCGGGCTGGAGGGGCCGGTCGATTGCGCGAATCCGGGCGGTCGCATCGCGAGGAGGTACGATCGGTCGTGCCGGCGGATTTGCGGTTAAATCGGGAGGCGGCTGGGGGGTTACGCGACAGAAATGCGACCGGGATACAAGTTCGGAGGGGGGGAGGCGAGAATGGGAACGCGAGAGTTACATGGTCAGCTTAAGCGGAACTCGAACGCAACGATAGACGTACACGACCACACCGTGTCCTCCTCGTTGTTGTCCCGCAGCTACGAGGTGCGATTTCGGGGCCATTGCTGATGGGGCAGAGGGGGCAGCGGGATGTACGCGAGCGCCGAGTGAACGGGGTGAGTTAATCTCGTCGGTTTAAGCAATTAAGTTCTGTATGCGTTGTATCTCGACGTATGACGATAAATTTAAGTCAGTTACGAATAAATGTATGTCGTACCGGCAACAAACCTGAGTTTTTCGACCGAGTGCGAGTGTGGTCCGCGGCAAGCGCTTCGCGGCGTTACCGCGTTGTCCTTTCGTTGTGGCACGGTGGTTAATTATCCGCATTTATACATTTAACATCGGTACGCAAATGAGGTGATCCTTTTGCACATAAATTATTCACATTGTTCAAGCAGTTTATTTTGTTGGATTAGTGTTCGCTGTGGGCCGACTCGCCGACGCTATAATGCCGAGACGTTAAGTCCCACGGCGCTTAGCTGATGGGCGCTTACATGTAATCATTATTATATAACAACCCAACAGCCCCACTCCAACACTCTCACCACTCCACCACCTCTCATCCCCCATTCCCTCATCGCCGCCAGCCACCTGTGCTCTACAAAAACGATTTTTGCTTGGGAGCGCTTGGGAGCACATTATGGCTCTCCCCATGTTCCCGGAGCCTCCGGAGTGCCACACATCCATTAGTCAGCCCGAGCTTTTCCTATTTTGGTAGTATATAATGGAGATAAGCTCCCAAAAGGGCATAAACACCAGCTTACTAATGGTCGCGTGGTGCTCCGGAGGCTCTGGGAATATGGGGAGAGCCATAATGTGCTCCCAAGCGCTCCCGAGAAAAAATCGTTTTTGTAGAGTGTAAGCCAAATGGCTCCAATCCTGACTTCATGAATTGTCCTCATGGTGATAGTTGATGTTTAGAAAGGCCGTGGAAAGTTTCCAGTGTTCAGAGGTGCCCATATGACCTATTTTTGCCTGATGCATAAGGGTCACCATTATCCAGGGGCTAGAGGTGATGATTTATATTGTGTAATGCAATAATATTTTGGGTGCATCATGCTGCTCACTTGCAGGCGCAAGGCAATTAACTCTTTCAATAAATTCTAAGGGCGAATACAACAGATTCACTGTGAGAGGGAAGGACGAGATGGAAATACAAGCTATCAGCCAATGGTTGATTTTTTGTATACCAATAGCTCAGACCGGCATTGACACAGCATCTAAGTTTGAATAAGTTACACGAAAGATACAGCATTTCCCATCTACACAGATGGTAATCCATGGGGTATTCGCATCCGAGACAGGGTTGACTGATAAGCGCAACCTGGAGAAAACCATGCTTTTGAGGCAGGCCTTGGGTATGCATGATGATCTGCTCAGGAAGGGTAAAAATGGCGCCTCATGGTACTCATACTAGCCCCACTGTAATCTACATACACTGCATGATTTGGTTGGCATGAACGGAAGCCGAATGTGAATTGTTTTATGTTATAATCTTAAATAATCTTATTGTCTCCAGTGCCAGGGATAGGTGACTCTTTACTATAGGAGTACCATACTCGTAGCTCTCGAATAACTTTCGGGAGCTGGAGTTATCGTTCGATTGGAAGAAAACCCTTGTTGTATGCTTGTGTCTCGAGACAACATCGTCTGTGGCATATTTATTCCGGAAATGAGGCATGTGGCTATCGTGTGACAGGCTGACAGCGCGTTCCTTGTAACGTAACGCAGTGACACTCAACCTAACCCAAACCACGACCTCGTCCATTGTCATGGTGGATCATCCAGGCTGGTACCCTCCCAGCCAGGTATGCTCGCCACCCGAGCTACCAACATATCTGAACAATGTATGTGACCTAAAGCCGATAGTGGGGGTGCCTAGTGATGCCGAGGTCGTAGGCATCCATACCATCATACAGGCAGTGAGGAAGGCATCGGAAAGTGAGTGTATCGTGATTCTAGGTGGCTTTATTCGTCCAATAATCTTGGTTTTGAATGAAAAGTTCCTGGTATGCAAGAGCCTGGTTTACTTGTCAGTCTGACTGACCATTTGTTCGGCACTCAGATGGGTGAGTGCTCATCATATCACGAGTGAACTGGCATGCTGACTCGACTGGTAGCCAGGTATCGAAGCAAGTATTCACTTATTACATTCCTGACCATGAGTTTCTCTGCTTTTAATCAGTGGCTATCCATCCCGTGAGCTCATGTTATATAGGATGCTGTATAAATGCAACTGTGCCATTAAGGAATCATTTGTGCATTCTTGGGAGGGAATCTGAGCCGATTAGCTTGAGTTTCAGGCCAAACACCTGCTGGCAGGGTGTTGGACACTGACCCCATACTTTCAGCATTTTGTCTAACATGTTGCTACCATTAGATGTGCATGATTTAGTAGACTCCAAATATACCATTTATTTATCAATTCAGTGGCAAATGGAGGAGTTGTTGTGACAATACCAGCCCCAGGATGCACAATTTGGCCTGAAATGCACACTTGTGTGGGCCCAAAATCCCAAACACATCTGCAATTTCGATTTTCACAGTGTTCAATACACCATTTGATGCACACTGACTACACGATATCATTGGTGCATATGACTTGTAAATACATCTTGAAATAATGAAGGTACAAGGTATATACTATCTGGTCTTCTTTTTTTCTTGTGTGATCAAAAGCTAAGTGTGGTTCAAAAACAAATTTTGCAAACTGCAATAAAGGCACACTCGCCCTCAATTGCACAGCCATGGCATTGGTATGTGCACCACTGATTGAAGGAGCTCTCATTGACAAATACTGATTGTACTGCTTGGAAGGCTGAGATCATATGACAATACTCATTACAGTCTTCATGGCACCATTCCATGGCTTGTTGATCAAGCTAAATGTTATGACTAGAGCATGAATACAAACTTATGACTAATAGATTGATGCATATATGTTCAATGGAGGTATCATCACAGGGCAATATGGTTAGCATGTAGATGATACTATGAATTCAGGTAATTGAATGGATGAATATGTGTAAAATGATATGGTACAAATATAATATGTACATTAGAAGCATCTACTAGTAGACTATCATCCACACAATGATACCCTATGGTATCATTGCTTGGTATCATTGCACCACAAGTGATATGATGATACCTCATTCCTGGGTGTGATATTCATCAGGAAAACCACATTTTGCATCAATACAGCTTGATACATCAAACTTTTTTCTGCAGTACCTGAAACATACAACTTTTTTCTGCATGGTCAGAAACATAGGGGTTGACTCAGACCAGCCTGAAACAACTCCTGGTGCACAGAAACATGACAGAAACACTACAGAAACATCTGCAAAACCTGAAAACCTACTGGAGGCCTACAGTAGGCTTGGTAGGCTTGGTAGGCATTCACCTAGTGGTGG
>WSTI01004071.1:0-10402 GCA_019616915.1 Ceratobasidium sp. 423
GGGTTATGGTTTACTAAGTAAAAGACACACTTGACCCGACAAGGGGGTCTGGGCTAGGGTATGGGTGGATAGAGAACCAATGTTATTGGCTAAGTCCTCATAGACAAGAGGTCAAGCCATGAGGATAACTCCCAGCTTGACCTCTCTCTTATATACAGGAGAGACCAATGCATCAGAACAAATGCATACAACCCGAGAAGCTACTAATTTGTAGATACATGTCAAATACATAATCAAACGGGTCCAAGGGGACCTGACTAATAAGTCGCTGACACACATCTGTCCCAAATAAGGAAACTGTCTCGGAAAAAATGTAATAAATAGTAGAAAATTATGTCATGAGGTTCGTACTCATGACAATTTTCGAACTAAAGCCCTTTATAGCTATTGTTCCATCATGATGGAACACCTTTCTTTTGGGTTTAAGTCTAGAAGTGTACTAAACACTTGTACCTAAACTCCTAATATGTAGCTACAAGCACTTGATTCCCAAATTCTCCATAGCAAGTAGTTCTCCTCAAGAGTATATAACATTATTAACTCTCCCAAAGCTAGCTAGAACATTTCGAAACCATGGATAGTTACTGCGATATATGTTTAATACACATGTGTATTTTTTTCAGAATTTTATATGCTCATAAACGCAGTCACCCAAGGGGACTATCAGGTGATCAAAAGTAATGATCCACCCCCTGGACTAAGATCCCAACTGTATCTATCCTCTTACTTGAATATTTTGAATAATTTTATGCGCTTGCATTTGGCATTACTATAGCTATCTACACCAATATTTCTGGCCTGTTAAGTTCTGCAGTCCTTGAGTTACGGACAAGAGGGGGTGAGCTGGGTCACGTGGATCATTACTTTTGCGCGCAGGTGTATATACGTATGACTTCTAGCACCCGTTTCTTGCTTTTTGCAATGACCAGAGCTGGAGCAGCAACAGTATTCATATTTAACTCGGGACCAGCCCGCGACTAAACACAACAGTGCGCCAAGTTGCGACTCGTTACCGATTGAACCAACGAATTCTAGATCTTCAAGATGTACCGGAACAACCGGAGAATGACTGGAAGTAATGTCGGGGTCTATTTTGAGGATTCGGAGTTTGGGGCTAAACCTCAAAATATTGATCATGTCGACCTCAGGAATCGAGGGTCTTCGGTCATGATCCAGCCAGAGTTCGGTCAATCCACGGTAAAGGTTACTGGTGAATCCTGAATGGAAGTTTTTGAGTCGGACCGTGGTGAGAGGAAGCCAGAGACTCTCCGCGGCTGCTTCGGATAGTCCCATCAGGGGTCCATGACCACCGGCAAGGTTCAGGCCGATGGCTCTGGAGGGAGAAATCTCGACAGAGAATCGCGTGAGTGTACCCGGGACGCAATGTTTCAAGCATGTGGCAAGAATCCGGTGAAAAAGTCCATTCGGGCGAGGTTGATCGTCGATGCTGATTGTCACGCTCCATGTCCGAGGTGCAGCGATGGCCAGAAAACCGCCCAACGCCGGATATTTATCGATATCAGAAAGGCCGTAATCGATAAGCTCGGAGTCTTCGATGTGAATGTCCAATAAGCTTTTACCGGATCGAGCAAAATATGCAATAGCTCTCAAACTCTCAAAAAGAACTTTGGATCACGGGAAAGGTCTGGAACAAGGTTAATGCGGAACCACAAATCCGCAGAGCTGATCGTTATGTGCCGCCAATGCAAACAAACTTGGGAAAGAATGATTGGGTCCTTCAAGAAGGTAGGCCTCTGGGAGGAGTGGGTGGAGGTATAATTTGATGATCTGGGGCACGGGTACATGGTGCATACCAGGCTGAAGATACGCGTCAGGACTCCTTCTGGAAGTGAATTGATTGATCGCGTTCTTGTAGCCCTGGTCAAGTTGCTAGCCCAGCTCGCGATTTCTTTAGCGCTTCGTATCTCGGCTTCGTATGATGCGACAAGGGAAAGCTCTTGAAGAACACGATCCGCCACTTCAAGAGGAAGGTCCTTAGGCCTGGTTCCTAGTAAGCAGTGGTCTTTGAGATTAAAGCAGGCGTTGTTATAGCATCCAGAGCTGCATCGAGAAGACCAGCAGCCACATCGAGCTCTGTAGTGAGCTCCAGTTCCATGACGTCGTTGCTGGGTTCGCCTTTGGGCGACAAAGCAGTGTGGTTGACGTAGAATGACGGAATGGCCAGGAACCCGCCGGGTGACATCCTAAGCGCTCAGGTCGCGAGTAGCTCCAATTCAGTAAACACACCCAAATATTTCAGTTGGCTAACTCCTGCACTCCCGCCCCCGGAACGGCGGGTGACTTCACTACTGGGTCTGTTAATTTCGATTCAGGGGCATTGAAATCGAAGACTGAGACCTAAGGAATAGTCGCATTGTTGTGTAGTTTACGGTTATATACTGTGACTTGGTTCAAGTATAGTACCCGGGAAAGGAGAGGGAAGACGGAATAAACAACGCGACAAACCTTATACGGATACTTACCGGCATATATGCGTATTCGATGCGCCACGGTTGGCCAGGCCTTACAATATTAGGTATCGGTTGAATATTTACCTTAGGTAGCACTTGTTGAGCCATCTGTCGGTCGCTTTCTGAAATCGTGATGCCAAACATCTTCTCGATCTCGGAAAACGCGGCAGAAACACTCGCCTTCACAGTAGCATTGTCATACATCGATATCGTGGCCACCAAACGGTGGGAAGCGCTTCTGAAGCTCCATGGTAAACGTGTTATTGTTACTAGCATTGTCCATACACAGTCAAAAGCTTAGTAGTCGATTTAGTGGATATATGTGGGCTTAAAACAAGTGATTCGGACCTTTGACCCTAGCTCATACTTATTGAGGCATTCTGCCGTTTGCTGGGCTAAATACTCGCCGGCATGACGCTTAGTGAATCTGATATAGGATTGTTCATTAGTACAGCTCTCTTAGAACGAGCACTGTTCCCAATTTACTGTATAAACTCCAAAATGGCATGACACAGCTCACTAGCAATTTGCCATATGATCACAGCCCCCAAATATGATTGTGATGTGGGAGCTGTCCAACTGACGACGAACGGAGTCGGTCAAGAAGCTACTGTGTCAAGGGGATAAACATTAGCGGCCCTGGTGGGTGGCGCGTCTTCCAAAAATCTTTCAGGAGCCTGTTGACGTATCTCATCTAAACTGGGAAACTCCTTCATCGATCCAAATGACTCACCATGCAGCACACGAAAAATCCTAGTCCAGATAACAATGCAGCGAACCCTAGGGAAGTATCCTTAATAGGCGAGCCTCCCAAATCTCACAACATGGGAGTTTTTATAGAGGAGATGAGTATGTCATCCTGAGTTTGCGAATATTCACCGGTGGTTCACATCATACCAGATAGAGCACGCATACACCCTTCAAACCTCCATGTGCTTGAATCAGTATACCACTTCTATGGAGGTAAGCTGGGCCAATGGCTATTCCCAAGGCTTGAAATCCAGGGAATTAGGAAGTAGTTAGAAATCCCGAATCCTAACCTTACCGGTTTACAGTGGTCTGTACTAGGCCTTTGATGGGTATACCCAGTCATGTTTCCACATTCAGCCTAAGAAAATGCAGTACATTCGAAACATTTCTACGTTACTCAAAGAAGCCTAGCTTATGCCTAGGCGAGAGGTCGGGATAATATTAAAAAATTTCCCTTGAATCACACATGCCAGGGATTGAACAAACAACCAGTTACTTACACTGGCCGCGAAGGGTCCATGTGCTGGGGGTCATCCATGTATTGAGCCTGGACGAGGGCCATTGAGGGTGGTATTCATATCAGCAGCGGTTGCCCAAAATCATAGTTCGGCGAAAGCCACATCTGTTATAACACCACCACTCCCAAGCAATATCGTGATGCCTCCTATGCTCACAACCCTTCGACTTGCAGCCAGCCTTGAGGGTGTGGCCTGGTTTGAATAGCACTTGAATACTCCTCAGTTAGTTCTGGGGTCGAGTTGGGCCGAGCAAGGGTGTAGAAGGGACCAGAATCCTTGGGACCTTGAGAGGCGTGACCAGGCGGGACGACCTTCCAGGGTTAAGCGAAGGAAGGTGCAAAGCATAGAATTAAGATCCATATCACGAGTTTCGTATTCTAAGACTGCTTGCTGATGTCACTGTGCGGCGCTTAATGGTTGGATGTATCGGCTTGTTGAAGGACATGAATTTCGCAGGAGCGGGGAGGCATGACTTCATCGCCTGGATCACTAACTTTGGTCTCGACCACCCAGTTTCATGGGCAGGGGCGTGGTCATGTGTGTCAGTGGCCTTGATGGTTCAGTTGCTGCCCCCCCCCCCCCCCCAAACGACATCAGCACGATAAGATGGCATACGTTGTCCGCCACCTGTGAAGGGGTAGCATGTATCATTGGGGAACGTATCTAGATTCTAGCTCCCAAAATTTCACTGGGGATCACTCTTTCCACCACAGCCCAGTCGTGTTGATTAGGGCGCCCATCGGACACAGTTATGATGGGCATCATGCGCCCGTACAGCAACAGGCACGGCAGCGCTCCAAGATACACCGCAATGGGTCTCAATTGGCAGTAGTGGCCCAAGTGGTGAAATCGTGCCTACCAATTACCTACCACACGCAAAGCTCATGTCTTTCAACAAGCCAACACATCCAATATTCAGGCTCTACGCGATAACATTTGCAAACGACCTTACAATATGAAGCTCGCAGCCTGAGGAAACCCACAATCAACGAATGTGTGGGCCTACGTCTGTAAAGCAGCACTAGCACTGCCATTACACTGCATCTTGATCTTGTCGATCCTCTCCCAGTCGTGGCATTCTAACCTTGTTGGAAAGTCAGTTTTGAGAGTATCGGAGGAGAAATCACCAGATTACAGACAGGGGTCGACTTGTCTAACAGAATGATACTCAATTATTGTTGGTGATAGGATGTACTCTTTGCATTTGAGCTAGTATATAAGTATCGAGTGAAATGCCTGCTAGGGTACCGTCCGATAAGAGCCTAAGTCCTGACCCTCTGGTTATAGTAATCGTGGGGATGACGGGGGAGACATGCGCTTAGTCCGTTTCCTCAAGAGGGGACATCATGGTCCTCACTTGATGCCACTACTCTGAGAAGTCTAGGCTTTCAAGTTCTTCCAACCAGTCTGGCAAAAGATTCAAAAGCCTGAAACCTGCCCGGGCAGTGCATACCGAAGATCTCTGGCGCATGAACATCGCCTTCGCACAGCCCCTTGGTTTCCGCCGCAGACTTTCGCGATCACTCCGTGTATTGTGCGTGAGTTAAACGTCGAAATTCACAATTCAGACGAGTTGGATAGGGAATCTCCGGAAACTAAACGTTAGGCCTAAGCCCCTAGCACGGAATTCGTGCATTATGGAAGGTATACATCGATGGCCAGCCCTCAACAAGGGCAAACGCCCCCAACTTTGAATCACCATTAGGACCAGAAATATATTGCATTCTCCAGCTCGAAACAAGAGTTAGAAACGACTAATCGCACCTCGACCCCGCGAAATTGGGCCAGTTCTCAAACATGAAGGCTCCGGTAGGTCCGTCACCCTTAAAATAGTCCAGGTGTAATCACCAAGTGTCCAAAAATCTCTCAAGGGCCCGAAAAGCGTGATCGGCCTCCTCGAGTCTCATATCTGGAGGTTGACATATTTTGACGAGCTAACGATCTGTGAATCACTCTTTACGGGGATATCCCATTTTTGACCGCCGTTAGTTATCCCAAGGCAGATGTCCAGGCAATAGGAGAACTCTACCAGCTTTGTTCAATACGTTGGAGGATGAGGATCTGCGACCCCCAATGCTCTTGTTGTAATTGATTCACACTGTAAGATCAGTGTCATGATCCTGTGCCATTAGAGCTGTCCATGTTAGCTCCTACCACCGTAAAGAACACGAATCCCCGAATATATCAAGTATCTGCTAATGTGTTTGAGCCCTACTTCGTTTAGCCGTATGATTGTGGAAATATTGATGAAGGCCGAGATTAAGCGTGACCATCCCCCAGGCTTTTCCCGCCACTGATGTGAAGGATGTATGGTGATACCATCTCGAGGTTAGATTCAAATCAGCCCTTTCGGATCTCTGATAGGGGTAATTCCTAGCTGTTTAGCTAACCTCATGGGATACCCCGAGATACGCTCCCAGCGGCATCTCGGTAAGTCTATAACATCTCGCCCTCCTGCCTCGAGATTCCCTGGGCAAATCCACTCTGTACTACGTGCGCCACACTAATAATTGCATGCTAGGCTTTTTCCCTTGTGGTGGTGGTCAAATCATTACTGTCTCTCGTACAAAGTGATTTCAGCCTAAAATGGCTAAAACTGATGACAGTCAAGCTCATCCGGTCAATGCGGACATTTCGGTGAGGGGGGCTTACTAGGTTTGACATAGCTAGCCTATGTGTTGATAACTTTTGTCCGACAGGGGCTGGGAGTACGTACCGTCAATTTTTAACTTAACAACAACTCTTAAGGCAGCGGTGTTCAGGTTAGGGTCGCCATGTACATGCAAGCTATTATATACTGCGTTTGTCTCCATCTGCTACTAGGTTAGAGCTTCTTCTAACTGCTTTATATAGGGCATCGTGATCATCCAGGCAGAAAGGCAACCGCTTCTGAGCATAAAAAGTTCGATAGACTACTCTTTCACTACTATAGTTTACCTGGTTGCAGCATTTGTCCAAGCGCACAATGGGCAGATCACCTCCATCGACGGCATGGTGGTTACAATTGTAAGCCTTCAAAATATCCTGTCCCATGGTTTATTCCCTGTGACACAATCATTCTGCAGATTTCAGAGATGTCACTTTTTACCACAGTTCTCGCACCAACCGTGAGTCTGGTTGTTTTGTGATTAGGACCACTTTCATGAATATCTTCCCTACTAAATAAAGGTATTCTTCATTATACAACGTAGAAGTCTCCGTGACCAGTCCACACACCACCAGTTGCGCTCAGCTCTTCGCTCCAGAAAATACTGGTTACTAAGACTATGGAACTTCTTTGCTGCTCTTACCGGTGTCACGCTTGCTATTGTGTGGTATTCACGCTTACCTAGTTTTGGTGATGCTCTCGATCAAGAAGGGTGCCACAAGCTGCCAATTGAAAAACGTGGATTCATAATACATTGGCATGCAAGGACAAGTAAAATGCTGACGATATTTTTCAGTATATTAGGGGGGATATTGCTAGCGATTGATTTACTCTCCATTGTGGTGTGGTTCATTTGTTCGTGGACCTGGGCTTGTACTCTAATTGGTGAGGGTCATTGGTACAAAAGCTTACTCATTCCTGATGCATCTTTATCCAATGCAGGGGAGTACTTTCCCAAACCAAACTTCAAGCTCTTCAGTCATCCTTTTCTACTGAGAATATGCCATGTTTTCCAGAGTTTAAACAAAGGTATGTTACCCTCCTGTGAGACGATTGGTTATCGTGCTGACTGTCAGCCCTATTACTATTTGTATAATCAGCAATCCCCCCATATCTATGCACAATTTTCTTCCTCTTTGTTGGGTTGGGGCTTCACATCTTGGGAATTGTGCTGGCTGAGCTGATGGTTGCACATTTATGTCAAGCATCACCCACCTGGACTTATGGCCAAGTGGTAGCAATGGCGATGGCCATACTACAGATCGAGAAGGCAGTAAACTCTCTGGCCAAGTACCTCAAAGGCAATAAAACCCAGGAGGGGACGAGCGGCTCTCAAGTTGATGAGGTCCCTGCAATTCAACCGGTATAATTAGTTTAAACTTGCATGTTGTATTCACATAACAAAATTCAATGTTGAAAAGGTTGTCACGCACTCCTAAATCTGGTGTTTAATGCTATCGCGATTATCGGAGATGAAGCAATTTACTAAATCCGGTGTACCGGGGTGGCTCCGCCTCATCCCGGTTTCCCATACGTCCATAGCTATTGGGCTCCACTGCCGCCCCCAGTCGTGTCCCCCGGGAGTGAGGTTGGGGGTCATTCGTTGGGCCGCAATTAGCGAAGGTAAACTCATTATCGCGCGACAAAATTTAGAATAGAAAGTAATTTAGAACACGTGACGCAACGCAAATTCAGGGTTTAGAACGCGTGCGTAACCTCTCTACTATACGTTATAACGTTTACACGTTTACACTTCACGGTCCTTCTATACCCGTGTCCTCTTGATCCACTCATTCAATTGGCTCAATCATTCATCTTAAGCCTTGGGCATTTTACAGGGTGTCTTGGTGAAAATGCCCGGGTCGAATTCATGCTATTACTCTCCACCCGGCGTGAGTAAACATGAGGCTGGGTAGGCAAAGTACCATCGAGCAAGGTGACCCCTTTGCCTGCGGCGGCGCAGGCTCTTTATCTAGTGGCTATCCTACTTGGTTTGTAGTGTGCAGAGTGCTACATTTGTTGTTCTGTATTTGGACGTCTTGATTATGCAAATACCATTTTGCCGGGTGCATTGCGTTGGTTGTTAACGGTCGTAATTTCTGAACAGTGTTAGGCCACAGACATATTTTTGCATTATACAAAGCACGGTGCTATTAGCGCCAGTAGCCGAAATACGCTAGTAGTATATCGTTAATTTCAGGAAGGAAGACAGCAAAGTATAATACATTTGAGTCCCGCCGGCGGCTAATACCATTCCTCGATTGGATATGGCTCCCTACCTGGTAAGACGTTGACCACCGGGCAGACTGTGTACATGTTATCAGGAACCCTCTCCTCTCCGGGTCTATCGATCCCACAGTGCTGAAAGTTGTACTCATACAACGTAAGTTGCCATACACCGTGTTTCTTGACAAATTTTTCGAGACTGGGCCAAGTGAACGAGATATGATTTGCGCTCCACAAGACATAAACGGCGTCCAGTGTAAAGCCTGGAGGGAGAGAGCTTTCTTCATCGATAAAATCGCATTTGAAGTAACTGAGAGCCAACTCCCGAACAGTGGGAATGAGGCTGAGGATCTCTGCTAGCTGTAAATAGGTGTCGAAATACACGGCATTGAATCGTTTAATATTTGAACGAGCGACGAAGTCCCTGAGGGCAGCCTTGGAAGGGAATTCCACGTCGTGATCATAGGGGTTGCGGATCGAGAGGCTAAGTGCTCTCGGACCAGGTGCAATAAGTCGCAAAATTGAACTGAGCTCGTCTCCGAAACGGGTCTGTACTACCAGAATTTCTAGGTTGTCAAGGTGCACGGGAGTAGGCGAGATGTTTTCGGGAAGAGGGTCTTCCAGGTCGACATTCAGCTCAAGGACACGAAGTTGTGGGTTGGAATGGAAGATGGAGATGAGTACTGATTTGCAAATTGCGCCAAAGGTTAGACGGAGTTCGGTCAGCCCATGATACGTTTTGCTGGGCCACTCAACCAGAGATGGATCAAGCCGCAAGATCTTGACGTTCAGCCAGAGTGATTCCAGATTTGGTTGTGCCAAACCCCCATCAGAGGTGCGTGTGTATATAACAGGATCCGCGTCAGGAGGATGGAAGCAGTCAATCGAAACCTCGGTAAATACTCCCGGTATGCAATTTTCAACACACGTAGCAAGCGCCGTATTGCAGAATGCGCTATAAGGTCCACACGCTGACTCAATCGTCAGACTCCGAATACGGGGAGCAACAGCAGTGAGAAACGGGAAGACGGTACCACCACCGCCAGGGTTAACGGCCACGGGATCATCGATAATGTGAACATCAAGCAGGGCCTGGGCTGAACGAGTAGCATATGTCTGTAAGCGTGTAGAGGATATTGGGTCGCAGAATTGGTCTTGGAACAAATCGATGTGCGACCAGAGTGACGCCATATTGACTGCAATGTGTCGCCAACACAAGCAAACATGAGATAGTATGATTGACTCCTTTAAAAATGGACGAATTGATGTGAATCTACTATAAAGATTTTTTCCGGCGGGGCATCCATATGGGTTAACCTTGCACAAGATAGAGAAAACCTGGCCGAGGATTTCTGGAGGCAAAGCGTGGATAGGCGAGTTATTATCGTATTTGGAAGGGTTGTAAAGGTGACTAGAATTGGGTTTAGCCCGCTTGAATCTAGTATGCAACATCAGGGGGGGTACATTCATGGTGGCGGCTGGGCGAGATGGGAGAGACGTCTTGTTTCAAGCACGTTTATTGAACTCCGTAGACTGGAGGATAATTTTATCTGTCTTTCTTGAATACGGACAAATAAGGATATGGATGAATCTACTAGTTGCCTGGAGACTATTTCAGCGGGAATAGTATGTAGAATCAACCAGTGGCACTGGCTGAGCAGAACAGATTGGTAACATCAGAAAAAACCGCCGGGCCTGACGAGGAATATATGACTCACCGGCTGAACTAGCGCCGATGACGTCTGATTAGTGCATGACTGACGGATGGGCCCGGGTAACGCTCATTAGGC
>WSTI01004073.1:0-10347 GCA_019616915.1 Ceratobasidium sp. 423
TCAAGGGAGGAGAGTGATCTATTTTTCTTGCCAGTAATTGAGTAGCCTACAGTGATTTCAGAGATAGTGAAGTACTCAGGCTAAGTGCAATATCAGGAGGGAGAAATACACCTCATAGTGCCATGTGAAATCATTACATGGAGTCAACTGATCATGGTGATGTATTAGATGTGGAATATATGTTAATTTGAGAATTTGAGATTGGCTTGAGCCAGATAGTGTACTAACTTTATAACTCAATATTCTCATGCCTTGAATTAACTCATGTATGAGTCCAATCACAAATGCAACATGCTCTGCTGATGGGCAGTAGTGATCTTTATTTTGATTCTGTGTAACCTCACATTGATGAGATTATTACACATGTGATGCACACAAACACAATAAATTATGCTGCTCTAGAAACACCTCACTCTGAATGAATGCAAAGTTTCATATGATCCTCTCTATTATACTGATTGATTAGGATATTGGTTTTCTACATCAAACATCAGATACTAGAGGAGCATCACAAGGTGCAACCAAGATCATGCTTGCAATTTATTCCAGGTATTAATTATCATTACTCAGTTACTACCTGTTTTGTCTATACCTGTATCATGCATACACCCTTGTTGGCATGTTCTCTCATTCAGTCCTACACTGGGGCCCTGACTGTTGTGCTACCTGCACCTACTTAGGGCATGGACTGTGTCAAAGACCCCTTGCCACCCTCAATGGCTGATATCTCTCCAGTAGACAAGATTAGGCATGAGAGGGGCCTAGGTGGGACAAGACCTGCTGTATAACTGTAGAATATTTACTTGCCATGTCCTGACTTTGTAAGGGCTGTGGTGTTCAATAGTGACTGTGGGCATGACCATGGGTGCAACTTTGATGCTTAGTCACTTTGTCTTTGACCAAATCACTTCACCTCATTGATATGTCCCATTTATGTGCAGAGCAGGATGTTGGCTGATGAGTTCAATATTAGCTGCACATGGGTCCTGACCACTACTGGGAATTGGCCACCCTTGGCCAGCAGTACCTACCCAGCAACCTTGGGCATGCTGCAATGAGAATTTCCCTTCCCAACCCATGACTTCTGTTGACTGCATTAGATAGGAAAGACCTCACTCATTGTTTGACTCAAAGCTGGGTGTTCAACACAGGCAAGTCTGTTGGTCCATTGCTCTCCTTGTTTTTATCAGTGGGCTTATGAGACATGGGATATATATTATAATTTGGATTGGTCATGATGCATATACTCACTCAAATTACACATAGAAAGCAATTGGTGTACTATGCATATGTAGTTCAGGCAACAAATAAATTCAAATTAATGATGAAGGCAGTTGCAATTGCATATTTGGTAACAGGTGGTAGTGAGATACAGGCAATAAATGACAACCCTGAGGTCCACTCCAATGGGAATGGAGGCATGGTCAAGTGCACCTAAATTCATGAGACAGCACTCTAGGATTGTAAGTGGGAATGAAGGAATTGGAGGCCCATCAACAGGCCAAATGCACAATAATATGGTTAATACTAAACAAATGAACACCATGCAACTTAACATGACCTTGCCTCTGACTACACTCCACTAGGTACACTCAATCCGCCAACAAATCAATGACTTATATATGTCTGACCTGTTCTTCGAGACTCTGAGGTGAGTACACTGCTAAGGAAGTCATAAATACTACTCACATGGAATACAGTAATATGAGTGATTTGTCACTGGAAAGCACATCATTACTTATATGCATTCTAACAGAAGGCACTAGTAGCGAGGATGGCAGCCTCTGGGTTGATGAGGACATTGAGGGCAAGAATTGGCACATGCCATTCAAGGAGTTTTTCCACTCCTGCATGGGTATGCTTGCCCCAGCTGTACCTGCTTTAATGCGCTGGTTCATGCACAGGACTGTGATCCCCATCGCATGTGGAGTTGGACTGAGGGAGGAAAGCATGAAACACTTTCAGGCATGGTTGGCAAGGTAAGTACACACCTTCAGTTGTAGAAGATTTGATTGAAGAGAGTCTCAGGGAGGAAGCTCTGGATGAGGTAGTCATGCCATTAAACATGAGCATCATTGCCTCCACCATGCAAGGCTTTTTGGTGAAATTTATTACTCACCTCTACGAGTGTGGGTTCGACATTGAAACCACACTACTTCATGCATGGCTGGGAGATGAGAGTGCACAGCATCATACTGGTCTCATCCTGATGTAACCCCTACAGCCTATCCTAACCTTTGTATGGGCCCCAAAATCTAGGCCTTGTGGTATTGTCCTGCCAGACATGATCATATTCTGTACATGTTGGGATAGCAGGTGGCGATATGTGGAGGGCAGCAGCTGAGGGACATCAAACAGCCAAATGAAGTTTTCATGCAAGAAATGCAAGTTTCAGCTTGTTTGCTGGGTCACATGGGAGCACCCATATATGCTGGAGTCAAAATGGGGCAACACATATATTCGATATGAATGGCCTGATTCCAAAAAAATTGTCATGCTGAATGATAGACCATTTGCAGAATCATCAACAGTTGCAGGAGCAAGTGGAACTCAAGCGAGTCTCATAGAGGTAGCATCTGATGGCGAGGGGGAGGGGGAAGGGGAAGGGGACATGGATATTTCTGACATGGAGTAAATACTATTGTAAAACTATCATGCGAATCTGATTTTTTGTACTCCAAGTGGCCAAGTATTACATATATTTTCAAGGTTGTACATAGTGTACATGAGGAACTATTCAACATACAGCACTGCAGCAGGAAAGAATGGTCATGCACCATCAAGTGGATGACTGATTACAAATGGGGTATAGCTGTTTAGTTCTGGCCCCACTTCACCATTTGATGTGAGTGGTGGGGGTGATGCATATGGTGGTAGGTGATGGTATAGTTGACTATTGAAGAAACAGTTCACGTTGTTGCCTGGGCCCATGATTTGTGCACAACAGTATTGTATTTTTAAGTATATACATTTTTAGCAGGACCCCATATCAGGCCTTTTGTATTGGTCGAGGGTGGGAGTAAGTATCGTTTGGGGTGTGAGACATATCGAGAACGGGATAGCGCCATTAGCCATTAAATGGGTGGAGGCAGGGAATCCGAACAAACCAACAAGCAACCCCCTTGGCCAGGGATGCGCTTGCAGTCAAACAAAGGAGAGCAGTGGTGGTGCAGTTATATGTACCAATGTAAATAGAACACATGGGGGTTTCGTGTTAGATTGCCTGGCCACGAAGTGCCATCTGGAGTCTGGGGTTTATATCAAAAGTGCGATGGTGCCATTAGCTGTTAAATAGACAGGGACGGGGAATTTGAACAAACCAACAAGTGACCCCCTTGGCCAGGGATGCACTCGCTGTCGAATGAGGGAATGCGATGGTGGTGGGGTTATATGCACCAATGTAAATATATTCAAACAAGATTCTACATTGGGCCTTCAATATTGATCGAGGGTGGGCAAAATGTTGTCTGGGGCATGTTGGTCATATATCGAAAGCATGGCAGCACCATTAACCATTAAATGGATGGGGACAGGGAATCCAAACGAGCTGATGAGCAACCCCCATGGCCAGGGATGTGCTCATGGTCGAACAAGGGAGAGTGGCAGCAGGGTTGTACATGTGATGTAAATAGATGCAATAGACTCTACGTCAGGCTTTTTTCGTTGGATGGCCAGGCTGCGATATGTCATCTGGGGTGTGAATTCTACACCAAAAGCATGAGAGCACTGTTAGAAGTTAAACAGATGGGGGCAGGGTATCTGAACAAACCAATGAGTGACCCCCTTGGCCAGGGATGCACTCGTGGTCAAATGAGGGAAAGCAGCAGTGGTGGGGTTATATGCACTGATGTTGATACATTTAACCTAATCTACGTCAGGCGTCTTATATTAGTCCAGTGGCAGGAGTTGTCATCTAGGGGATGTGTCATTGAGGGTGCAAGTCCTACATCGAAAGTGCGACAGTGCCATTAGCTGTTAAATGGACAAAGGTGGGGGATCCGAACGAACCAACGAGCGACCCCCTTGGCCAGGGATGCATTCATGATCGAACGAGGGAATGCGGCGGTGGCTATATATGCACCAATGTTGATACATTTAACCAACTCTTCATTGGGCATCTTATATTAGTCGAGGGCAGAGGGATTTGTCGTCTAGGGCTCGAGTCCTACATTGAAAGCATGACAGCGCCATTAGCCATTAAAAGGATGGGGGCAGGGAATCCGAAAGAGCCCACAAGCAACCCCTGTGGCCAGGGATGCACTTGCAATCGAACAAGGGAGAGCAGTGGTGGTGGGGTAATATGTACTGATGTAAATACATCTAATGTGCTTTGCGTCGGGATCCCATGTTCAATTGCCTGGCCATGAAGTGTCATCTAGAGTCTGGGGTTTATATTGCAAGTGGGACAGCACCATTAAACATTAAATGGATGGGGGCAGCAGGGTATCCAAACAAACCAACAAGCGACCCCCTGGGCCAGGGATGTGCTCGCAGTTGAACAAGGGAATGCGGTGGTGGTGGGGTTATATGCACTGATATAGATACAACACCCACATCAGGCTTTTTGTATATTGGTCGGGGTGGGAGGGAGTGTCGTTTGGGGCATGGGTCCTATATCTAACCATTAAATGTTAAACGGATGGGGGTGGGGAATTCAAACATACTGATGAGCAACCCCCTTGGCCAGGGATGCACTCGCAGTCAAACGAGGGAAAGCGGCAGTGGCGGGGTTATACACACTGATGTAAATACAACACCCACATTGGGCTTTTTGTATATTGGTTGGGGTGGGAGGGAGTGTCATCTGGGGCATGGGTCCTATATCTAACTGTTAAACATTAAACAGATGGGGGCGGGGAATTTGAATGAACCAATGAGCAACCCCCTTGGCCAGGGATGTGCTCGCAATCAAATGGGGGAATGTGGCAGTGGCAGGGTTATATGCACTGATGTAGATATATTTAACCTAATCTATGTCAGGTTTCTTATATTAGTCGAGGGTGGCAGGATGTGCCATCTAGGGTGTAAACCTCGTGTAAGGTGTAGGTCCTACATGATGGCACGACAACACTGTTAAACATCAAATGAGCGAGGGTGGGGGATCCAAACAAACTGATGAATGACCCCCTGGGCCAGGGATGTGCTCGTGGTTGAACAAGGGAAAGCAGTGGTGGTGGGGTTATACACACTGATGTAAATACAACACACATTGGGCTTTTTGTATATTGGTTGGGGTGGAGGGAGTGTCATCTGGGGCATGCGTTCTATATTGAATCTGCAACAGTGCCAGTAGCCATTCAATGGATGAGGGTGGGGGATCCGAACAAACTGACAAACAACCCCCTTGGCCAGGGATGCACTCACGGTCAAATGAGGGAATGTGGTGGTGGCAGGGTTATATGCACTGATGTAAATACAACACCCACATCAGGCTTTTTGTATATTGGTTGGGGTGGAGGGAGTGTCATCTGGGGCATGCATTCTATATTGAAACCACGACAGCGCCATTAGCCATTCAATGGACGGGGGCGGGGAATTCGAACAAACCAATGAGCAACCCCCTTGGCCAGGGATGTGCTTGTGGTCAAACAAGGGAATGTGGCAGTGGTGGGGTTATATGCACTGATATAGATACAACACCCACATCAGGCTTTTTGTATATTGGTCAGGGTGGGAGGGAGTGTTGTCTGGGGTATGGGTCCTATATCTAACTGTTAAACATTAAACAGATGGGGGCGGGGAATTTGAACAAACTGACGAGTGACCCCCTTGGCCAGGGATACACTCATGGTTGAACAAGGGAAAGCATCAGGTGGTGGTGTGTGTTCCACACAAATGGAGATCATCCCACACGTTTGTCATCATCATCAAGTTTGATCATCCATGCTCCATCATCCATGGTTCTCATTAAGTGCCGGTAGTGTCACCTTCAGGGGCTAATTATTCTTGAACCCCACGAAGTTCATACAGCTGGTTGCATAAGTATAGACCACTGTGGAGCTTTGTTCACACCTTCGGATGGGTGCGGGTAATTCAGGATGTTGAAGGGCAGATGCGGATAGTCGCCGCATATACACAGCATGACATTGTGCTCCATCTGCTCCCACAATTGCGGGAGAGTGGCAGTGGCTGTGCTGATGTTTGTGCTTGTCCCAATCTCCCAATCTTCCAACTTGAATCAATTCTTGCCCTCATAACTCCCTCAATTCTGCTCCATTCTCTACAAAAATCATATCGCTGGAATCCCCTGAATTTTCTCTATTTAATGCAATTTTCTCCGGTTCAATATTCCGACCTCAAATTACCTCACCCAACTTTATTCTGGCTCCTATACTAGGTTATGATTAGTACTGTGAGACATGTATTGTGGTGGTGTTGATTATGTAATCATTTCAAATATGTGGAGGCTTATCTTATGCTTTGTCATATTTCAAATTCATGTGATTCTTATTTGAAATTGAGGGAATTCTTTAGCTGCAATGCTTCTTTTCCTGTGGATCATGCACGCTTAGTGTGGATCATGCTGCAGAGAAGTTGAAGTGATGCCACCCATGCATTTTGCCCAGCTTCTGATCGATATGCATGCCTCACTTGGCACATTCCCACACTGCCCCACTTCCTTTGCCATGGGGTGGAAGACATAAATAGAGCATCCTACTGATGAGTTGAAAGGCATCAATGAAACCCTTCAAGCCAAGCAATTGGTAAGTAGGGTTTGGGAAGGCATAGGATAGATAGTAGTATAGATACTCAAGCCAGGGCTTCACCCCAGCATGCTATCCTTGAAAAGCCCAGGTGTTAAGGTGGCACTAGATTTGCTATTGGAGTAAGGAGCTTGGGATGGCTCTGGTAAAACCCCAGTCCCATCATCCATTGTAGTGCCATTCCCATTTCTTGAGATAAGAACAATTCACAGTGTTGCCCAGGGTGGTGTCACTCCAGAAGCTTGTCCTTTATGCCCTGCTCATGACTGTTACATCTGGACAACTAGAAGGGCATGATATGAACCCCTGCTCATACATGCCCACAATTTCTATAACACACCACCAGGCATACAGTATCCCACCATCCAATCTTTCACAAACACTGATAACTACAACAAATTCTTCACCATTAATCCAGCTCTCTCTATGGTTCCAATTGAACTGGATGACCAAGGGCAGAGCAAGGTAGATGCCCTCAAAGAATAGTTGACAAATGGGGATCTCAACAGCATTGAACCTATCACACTTATGGGCCCTGCAAAAGGGCTTCAAATGGAGGAACTCTTCATCAGTGCGCAGGGGTGGTGAAATGAATTCAAGGGGAAGAACCCTGAGGACCTTGTGGGACTGGTAGCCTTCCCATCTGATGAAGATGCATGGATCAAGGTCTTTCTTGTATGCCAGCATCTGGTTAAGAAATATCAGAAGACTGTGTTGATTACCAACTTCAAAGTTCAAAAACAGTGGATTGATGCTGGGGATGGTCCTGACAGCATATATAGTACTCAATTCAAGCAGCTTGAGTCCTCTTCAGCTACAACAACATACACTTGCTGCTTCTGTTGACTTAAACTACTGGTACTATGAGCAGTGCAAAGGGCCAAATCTACATCAGGTTTTCTGTCATCAATTTTGATGAATTAATATCTATATCCATGATTGGCTGATGAGTGAACCATATTAAGGCTATATAGTTGGGACCCCAAATTATTAGATGTGGAGGCTGATATGTTGAGATTATTGATGATTAAGAACCCTGATACCCTGATTACATAAGGATTACATAAGCCTGCCAGATATGGAAATTATGTCGAAAATATCCCACCACAATTTCCTTATATGGGATATTAGGTAATGATTATGTAAGCATTAGTAAGCAACATATACTATACAAGGAAATTATGATGGGATATTTTGGACCTAATCTCCATATCTGGCAGGCTTATGTAATCCTGATGTAATCAGGGTATCAGGGTCCTTAATCATTAATAATCTCAACATACCAGCCTCCACATCTAATAATTTGGGGCCCCAACTATATAGCCTTAATATGGTTCACTCATCAGCCAACCATGAATATGGATATTAATTCATCAAAATTTGATCACAGAAAACCTGATGATAACCATATTCATTTCAAATTCCCACCTTCCATCTGCCCCCTAACTCAGATGGGTGTTTATGCATGAACATTTTCCCTTTACTTAGATGGATGAATCATGATTTATTTTGCTGAACCCACTCTCACATGCCTCAACCATACTGGCATGGCACCCCTGGTGTCACATGCCATTTCCATGGTTGAAGGATGGGCCATAATCATATTAGATAGGCCCTTGAAATGATCCTTTGCAGTTTGGATCAGCATTGGTGTGCCACCTCCAGTGATAGTGGGAATCTTCTCAAGCAGTTTGGTCACATTGGACTCTCCAAGCAGTGTGAGATCCCAGCTCATCTCTATATTGTCCTGTGGAACATTCAGCTTGTTCAGGTCTGCAACCCAGTTATTGATGATTCCCACCCACTGCCAAGCCGAAATGATTGCCTCTTGCTTCTTGGTAGCCATCTAGATCTTTTCCCCATTGGAGGGCATGCCCACTGGTCTCATCATCTTGTTATTGGCCAGTTGGAGGAGAAGATCTTGGGGGGTGTCCACTGACATGATCAGGTTACACTGGGCTTTGGGAGTAAAACAGCCATACCAGGAATGATCTGGGCATTACCATGGGTAATTTGTTGGGTTGGGTAGCTCCCAGATCATGTAGGGATGTCAGTCCCAGTTTTTTTTTGAGTCTGGTGCAAATATAGCTTGGCAATGGAGATATATATCAGAAATCTATCTTTACTGATTGTAGCCAGCCAAAAACCGGCATGATCTGTAAGTTTAGATTTTTGATATCATCTCTCCTCATTGTGCTATTTGAGCTATGGGTTGCACCAGATTCTGGGACTGACATCCCTACCCAGATGTACAGCCACCAGCCAAAGTGGAAGTGGAACAGTGCACAGTTTTGATGGGTGGAGCCTGGCTCACCCATTTTAGCTTAGTAACAATGTGAAATTAATTGTGGGACATGTATATACAATGTATCTACATGTTCTTTTCTACAATTGAGGCCACACAATGGAGATTGGGGAGTAGGGGAGTGCCAAACCAAGACCCAATGGCAATCTGGGCCTGAAACATCCAAGAGGACATTTTATGCTGGAGGTGGTTGATCATGAGGCATCCCCCAGAGAATGCACATTTGGCATCAACAGATGAGGCTAGCAAACCATCAATGAATGTAACAGCATGATTAACTGATCAAATCAACTCACTGGGGGCTGTGAGATAATCCAAAGCCATACAAGCAAGGCAGGGGTAGGGATGTCAGTCCTGGAATCCAGTGCAACCCATAGCTGAAATAGCACAACAAGGAGAGATGATATCAAAAATCTAAACTTACACATCATGCCAGTTTTTTTTTTGCTGGCTACAATCAGTAAAGATAGATTTCTGATATATATCTCCATTGCTGAGCTATATTCATGCCAAACTCAAAAAAAAACCAGGACTGACATCCCTAGGCAGGGGTGGCACTTGAGCTAAGCATTCCAATATGGTATCACCCCTCCATACTGATGCAGCACATAGGTAGGAATAATTGGCATTTCAAGGTAAGATTCCATCAAGTCCACCTCAGGTTGGACAGGTGCTGCAGAGCTAGATACATGCCATTGAGTGTAGAGGCTATGACCAGGCTGTCACATAAATCAATAAATACATAAGTTATTGACCAGTGACAAGGGAATTCACTTATGTTTTGTGCCAACAAGGTAGTCTCTTGGTCACCAGGGGCATCCAGAAAGAGTTCAGCAAAGTGGGTGGTTATCTGTGTGCAAATAACATCAACATTGAAATTCCAATCTGCAAACAACTTCAGTTTGTTGTGTGTGGTGAACATGCTCTATAAAAAGAAACATACTTAAATTTAAGGAGGTTGCCACCTTAAATTTTAAAGGGGGTAGATACCCTTAAGTGTGCCATTTTCAGGGGCTGTTACCACCTTAAAGTGAATAGGGGATTACTATAATTGGACATTCCCAATTAGGAAGGTGAAATAAGCGAATTTTTGTTATTTTTGTGGCTACAACTTTCCTTTTTTGGCAATTTCAAATTTACCATATATGAAAGGTTAAATAATCGAATTTTTGTTTTTTTTGTAGCTACAACTTTCCTTTTTTGGTATGTGTCCAGGTTAGGCAGGCCACCTTATACAAGGAGCTATGCCAAGACTGTCTCATTTGGCACTATCTTATTTCAAACTGATGGGATCTTATCCAGATCTATTTCCAATGCTGTGTCAAGTCTTGATCCTGC